>SNQJ01S0181972.1:1283-19197 GCA_010110895.2 Picea sitchensis | reverse complement strand
CCTTCTATTTTCAGATCATATGGTCACTATGACTTTGTGGTGGTGCCATTTGGACTTATCAATGCGCCAACCACTTTTATGTGCTTAATGAATAATGTACTCAGTAAGTTCTTGGACAGATTTGTGTTGGTTTTCATTAATGATATCTTAATCTATTATAAGAATATGGAAGAGCATGAAGAACATCTCAAGCTAGTGCTTCAAGTGCTACGAGAACATCAACTCTATGTTAAGTTTAGTAAGTGTGACTTTTTCCAAAAGCAAGTCCATTACTTAGGCCATGTTATTTCTGAAGAAGGAGTGGCAGTTGATTCTGACAAGATCAAATCCATTATGGAGTGTCATACCCCAAAAGATGTAGCTAATATCAAATCCTTTATGGGCATAGCAGGATACTATAAACGATTCATAAAGGGATTTTCCAAGATTGGTTGCCCAAAATTGTTAAGAACCAAATACCTGAATACAAAATACCACAATAGTACCAAAGATATCTGAATACAATCACGTCACGAGATATATGAAACAATATAGAAAACCACCATTTTATTATATCAAACCCTTGAGGTAGGGAAACACCATACAATTAATCCTATTATGGAAGAGATCTTCTCATGTTCACTTGCCTCTTCGAGGGGGCATCCTCCTATTGAGCTACAACTCACAATACATTATTTATCTTCATATCCCATTACATTGTTTGAACCCCTTTATATAGTGCTACCATCACCTAAGAACATTGTAGAGGAGGAATCTTCTAGAAGTAGAACCTTCTAAGAAATCCTCTTACATTTATTATATCTAACTAGCATAGTGGGCCTTGTTTAATAATATAGTGGACCTAGTCCACCTTACATTGAATGGCCTCCACTAATATCACTATGGACCCTCTTGGCCCCCCCACTACCTCTCTATCTACCTAACAGCTTAGTAAGAGTGACTTTTTCCAAAAATAAGTCCATTAATTAGGCCATGTTATTTTTGAAGAAGGAGTGGCAATTGATTCTGACAAGATCAAATCCATTATGGAGTGGCATACCCCAAAAGATGTATCTGATATCAGATTCTTTATGGGCCTAGCAAGATACTATAAACAATTCATAAAGGGATTTTCCAAGATTTGTTGCCCAATCACCTCCCTCCAGAAAAAGGGAGTTAAATTCATTTGGACATTAGAATGTGGAGAGAGATTCCAAGAGCTGAAATACCTTCTAACCAATGCACTTGCGCTAAAGATTTCAGACCCAAACAAGGACTTCCTTGTGTGTACATATGTCTACAAGGAAGGGCTCGAAGGAGTCCTTATGCAAGAATGACATGTGATTTGCTACGAATCTAGAAAATTGAATGAGCATGAAATCAATTACGTGACCCACAATTTGGAATTGGCTACCATAGTACATGCTTTAAAAATGTGGAGGCATTATCTCCTAGGTAGAATATTTGTGTTTATGACAGACCATAGTGGGTTGAGATATCTGTTTGATCAACCAAAACTAAATGCTAGATAAGCTAGATGGATGGCTCTCCTTAGTGAGTTTGATTTTGAAATCAAACATATCAAAGGGAAAGAAAATAGGGTGGTTGATGCCCTTAGTAGAAGCATGAAAGTAAGTCACTTGGAAGTTGTAAGCACCTGTGAATCAGATGTCAAGGAGAGAGTCAAAAGTGCACAGGAAACAGAGGCATTTTTCAAAACTGTGAAATCATACTTAGAGCAAGAGCCCACTGGGCTGAAGTATGAGGGTTATCAATTATTGATTGATGGTCTGCTAACTTACAAAGGTAGGTTGTATATTTCAAATTGTGACAACTTGAAGAGGTTCATAATGGATGAACTACACAAAAGACCATATATCGGTCATCCTGGTTATCAGAAAATGATCATAGCCACTAGGAAACCATTTTATTGGCCCGGACTGAAAAAGGACAAGCTGATTACTTAACTAATTGCTAGAATGTCAATAGGTTAAGGCACAACACCGACATCCAGCAGGGATGTTGCAGCCCCTACCAATCCCATAATGGAAATGGGAAACCTTCTCCATGGATTTCATCACACGGTTACCAAAATCAACCAAACATAATGACGCCATCATGGTAGTTGTGGACAAACTGAACAAGGATGCTCACTTTATTCACGTCAAATCAACTTACAAGGCAATAGATATTGCCAGTATTTTCATGAAAGAAATATTTAGACTACATGGCATGCCTGAGGAAATCATATCTGACCGAGATACGAAATTTACTTCAAACTTTTGGAAATCTTTGTTTGTTGGTTTTGAAACTAAATCGCTATTTAGTACATCCTATCACCCTCAAACTGATGGGAATACAGAGAGGGTAAACCAAGTGTTAGAGGACATGTTAAGGATGAATGTAATGCATCAGCCCAAGAAATGGGAAGACTACCTACCACCGGTATATTTTGCTTATAACAATGGCTATCAAGAGTCATTGAAGATGAGCCCTTTTGAGGCCCTCTATGGTAGACGATGCAATATTCCAATCAGTTGGAATAACCTAGTAGACAGAATTACAATAGGGCCAAATATGCTAAAGGAATTGGAACAACAAGTAGTTTAGATAAAAACAAAATCTGAAAACAACTCAGGATAGACAGAAAATCTATGCAGACACAAAAAGGACTCCTAGAGAGTTCAAAGCAGGGGATCATGTGTATCTCCGAGTTAGGCCCAAAAAAAGCTCCTTGAGAGTGGGAGCTTGTGCCAAGATGACACCTCGGTATTATGGACCCTTTGAAATTTTGGATAAAGTGGGACTTGTAGCATATAGACTAGCACTTCCTCCCACAATGAAGGCACATAATGTATTCCATGTTTCGTTACTGAAGAAATATGTACATGATTCTAATCATATAATTGATTGGTCTGTGATTCAGGTGGAACCACATGGATAATTTCTGCCAGAGCCATAATGCATAATAGACAGGAAGGAAATACAACTCCGGAAAAGAACCATTGCATAGGTCAAGGTGCAATGGAAACACTTTGGTCCAGATGAAGCTACATGAGAAATGGAGGATGCCATGAAACATGCATACCCATTTTTGTTTACGTTTGTACATACAGAGCATATCGACAGGTAGAACATCCAGGACAATGTTCCTTTAAGGGGGGGGATTGTAATACCCATGTTTCCCCCAACTTGTAAATATAACTATAACCTGTCAAAAGACTATGGGCAGATTGAATATGTGTGGATGTTGGAATTAATGAACCTTTTTGTTATAAAAGGTAATGTATGTATTTATGTTATTAAATAAAATGGATAGTGTTGCATAATTGATGAAGGGGTTTTCCAAGATAGATCATGATGTTATGAGAGAGATGGTGAGGGGAACCATCAATGGTTGAGATGACCCACATCGGACCAATACCTTACTGGATTTAAATTACTTAGACCCATAATAGCCCTCTGACCCAAAAATAAGCTACCAGTCAGGCTGATAGTTGGGAAGTACTCCTTAAGAGTTAATGAGGAGATGGGCAGAGTACCCATCTGAAAGACTTCATGACTTGACCACGAACTGGGGATTTGGACCCACACAATCTTGCTGAGGAAGGAAAGAAAAGAAGGGAATTTGTGTGGCAGAGAGGAGACGAGAGAGATGAGTCTAGAGACCATTTTATGAAGAGGGAGAGCATGTGCAACTCTCTGGTTCAAAAGAGAATTGAAAAACAAGTTTTTTTTGGGTACATGAATTTGTTGGGTAGCGTCTTCAATCCAAACTGATAAATGGGGTTGCAAGAGGATGAGTGATTGAGGAAGCACTCATCGTAGACCCCCTTGCTTGGTAGAGGGAGAAACGATCTGCTAAATTCCTATGGAAGGAAAAGAGCGATCTTCGTCCTTGGTTGTTGTTGAACGAGAAGGAAGAGTCTCTCTCATAGCATCATGATCTAGCTAGGGGGTGGCCAGTGGTAAATCCGTCCAGGAGTGGATGTGCCTACGGTTGGGTGGAAAAGGGAACCCCTCTCAGCAATTGCTTCACTATCTGGTTTCTTGATAAGTATTCTCATACCCTGTGTACTAGGATTGAAATGATGGTTGAATGTATGTGTCTGTGACTAAAATTTGCATTGTTTGGTTAATTTTAAAAATGCTTATTTTTCCTCTGTAAACCCCTGCATTTGAATGGTTTAGTTTGCCTCTGCTTAGTAGCAAGAGAAATTTTAGATGTGGGCCTACAATTAATTTAAGAGTAAGTTTACGATTTCTATACTGGTTGGAATATCCTCAAGGGAATTTTTCCAAGGATTGATTTTGTAGCGTAAGAGTTGGGGCAGACTTCGTTGGGACACCTCAGTCCTATCGACCCCACGAATTTACCTTCGCAGGTTACTAACTTTGAGTTCTATGGAGGGAGGGCGCCTCCTTTGAACCATTCGTCTATGTGACCGAGGGCTCATGTCCACGACCCTAACCAAATCACGGCTAAGAGTTTAGCGTGCAGCCTCGAGACTTGTCAGGGAGTCCATATGATTGGGACCTTGGAACCCTTCACTAGGTCCGAAAGGAGCTTGGATATTTTGACTTTGGAACTTCGAGAGTCTGGAGCTCCGGGACATTATGACTTTACAACCTTCAAAACCAATCGAAGGTAACCTGTTGGTACGGTTACTGGCGAGGTTGACCGACATCTAGCGGTTTCTTAACCGTGACAATGGGATTTGTCCCACCGTTAAACCCTGACCCACTTACCAGTCATGAAGTAACATGAGTCGTAGATCTGAGGATACTCGAGGTCTTCCCTATCCGTTAGATCTACGTTGTGGTCAGTTTGGCGTTGACCACTCCGAGAGAAAGGGAGTGTTAAGTGGGTGGAACCCCTGAACGTCGAACTCACAAAGTGATAGAAACTGTAGATCTGGGGACGCTTTGGGATTTCCCATGACCGTTGGATCTAGACGGGGGTCAGCCCGACGTTGACCACTACGGAAGAAAGGGAGTGTTAAACGGGTAGAACCCTTGAATGTTGAAGTCGTGAAGCGACGGAGGCCGTAGATTATGGATCTGCATGGACATATCTTGACCATGGGATAAAAGGAGTATTGGGAGGTTGTTGGCGGAAGTTTGGGCTTCGGAGCTCTGAGCGATTTCGCAGGTAGGAGAGGCTAGAGACTCCTGGAGGCTGTCAGTCCGGAGTGACGTGGTGCGCTGACGTCACCTAGGGTGACGTGGACCCATGTTCAACATGCAACGTGTCACCTTGATTCATACATTTTACAAATCTTATATGCCATTAGAATGTGACATGTGTCACCCATTAATGGGGCCATGTGTCATCTCTTCCCTTTGTCGTGTTTCATCCTCCTGGCACATACTCTCCTGGCCCAAAAGCTGGTGGAGTACCCAAAACACTGGGAGTTAAGGACTTCAGGAAACTTGGGATGTTGGAATACTAGGGTAAATCGACTGAAGGCCCAAACCTACCTGCCCCTGCCTCTGCATTTAACACGCCACCACGTGTAAGTGTGGGCCCTTTAGGGAGTCCGAGGTTTCAGAACTTCGAAGGTTTGGGGGGGGTTGTATTGAATAAGTCGAAAGGGTCAAAGGTCGAAACCACGTGGCAAAATTCCAGGGTTTCAGGACTCCGGAGGATATGCGAATAGAGAGACGGGCGTTCAACGTTGAACGTCGAAATCACGTAAACTTGTGCACTAAACGAGAATGTAACTTCCAATCTCGATCTCGGATTTGAGCACGGTGACAGTTGTTGAAAAACTCTTGACAAGCAGAAGGAGATGGAGACCTCAGGAAGAGGATATGAGATCTTTGAGTAAAAGCGAAATTTTTATACCCCGTCCCTCTAATGGATACCTAAGGGGTCAGGTTTGTTACATTCTATTATACTCTCTTAAAGGATTACAAATTTCAAAGAATATCTCCAAACAAACCTGAATTATGATGAAAAAAACTACTAGGAAGTTGTTGGCACATTCTCCGCTAAAATATCTAATATGAATGACATGCAAAGGAGAGAATAAAATCTCCCATAAAAAACTAGATTAAGGCAAATTAATGTTGGATGGTTAAAAATGATTCATTGTTTAAAAGAATTACTTGAAAAATGTGATAGCGTAAATGGAAAAAGGGGTGATTTATTTCTACAACTTGTTGATTTTACAAAAGAGTTGAGGGGCCCACATTTAATAATGGATTCAATTCTACTCTCCAAGGATCAGTGACAAGAACATCTGGATGCCTTGAAAGTTGTATGGGAAAATGAATTCAATGAAATAACTGAATACTCGGGAGAGGAAGTAAGAAAGTGGTTGAGTCATTATGTAAATAAGAATGATGAGGTTGAATACGCGTTGCACCAACTTAGTTTTGAAAACGATAGCTCCCATGCAAGAGTATATTGAAGTATGGTCAAAGAAATCATTAATAAAGATAACTAAGCCAGATTAACCAAAGCTAGTTACAACTGCCACATAACCTCTGTAAAATGTGGTGTGTACCTGCACAAGAGATCTAGCTAGTAGAAGAACGAACACAACTTGCAAAATAGAGAAGACGAGAGAAAAAATTGGAGAGAAAATAATAGAAAATGTATTGACCAAATGAATGAATGATAATTTACACATGATATACTCTGTATAACTCAACTAATGTGCACTAGAAGGGAAGCCAATGCACCATAGTGGTGGTCTAGAGAGATCTGGACACACACAGGCAATTACCAGAGTTAACTACCACCTAGTCCTAGTTAACTATTCATGTAGTCTTCAGTTAACTGAGTCACACATGTGGAAGTGAGAGAAGCACGTGCAATTGTTGGTGATAAAATCAAGGTTGCCATGCATGAGTGACTTCGACTAGTCTAACTAAGCATAATTAAGTGTATCTGGCTCTAAACCGAAGAGAATATTCTCCTAGAACGTAGGAGAGGTTCCTAAAAAATAGGAGACCCTCAATAATAACTAATAAACAAAGGAAAATAAGGGAAAAAATATCTTGGGTGTGTGTAATATCTCCAACAACGCCCCCAACCCCTGAACATTATTATGGGGTAATGAAGAATGGGTCCCGACGATAAGGGCCATGTTAGGTAGCCATGAACAAGGCAACTAATGAACACTGGAGAAATAAAGTGAGGAAAGAGGGAAAACCCCCCGCTCAAAGTACAATGTATCAAAATAAGAGAAATACATTTGCTAGGAAACAATGTCCTTCACTCCAAGACGATCGTGCAAAGAGTGAAACTTCTGCTCAGTGAAAATCTTAGTGAAGATGTCAACAATCTTTTCAGAGGAAGGACATAATTGCAAGTTGATGATCCTCTTGTGGACTAGATCTCTAATGTAGTGCATATGGATCTCAGTATGCTTTGTCCGCTGCCATTGCACTGGGTCCCTGCACTAGTTGTCACACCAAATGACAGTCAATCTGTGGAACTGGATGCCCAAATTTGTAAGGAAGTTTTGTAGCCATAATGCCTAGTGGATGGCAGTGTTAACTACTCCTCTGTACTTGGCCTCAACTGAAGATAAAGCAATAACATACTTCTTCTTGCTCAACCAACAGATATTCCCGGAACCCAAATTGAGAGTGTATCCATATGTGGACTTGCGATCAATGTTGTCGCCTACCCATTCAGAATCTGTGAAGCCTATGATATCCAACTTACAACTTGTTGCATAGTGGATCCCATAATTATGGTGCCCCGAACATATTGAAGGATACATTTTGTAGCCTTCTAGTGTAACTCATGCGGCTCCTGTATGTACCTAAAGACTGCTCCCACTGCATATGATAGGTCTGGTCAGGAGTGGGAGAGATACAATAAACTCCCCATTAGTTGTCTATACAGAGTGTTGTCAACCAATGGAGTGTCCCCGCCATCCTCAAGTCTCACCCCAAATAGGAAGGGGCTAGGGGTAGACTTGCAGTCTATCATGTGAAATCTCTCCATGAGATCCTAAGCATACTTGGCTTGAGATATCTTGATGCTTGAAGCATCCTGGCTAATCTCAAGACCAAGGAAGTAATGGAGTGGACCCATGTCCATCATAAAAAACCTGTCATGCAAAATTCTCTTCACCGAAGCAATCAATGAAGTTGAGAAACCAATGATCAAAAGATCATCCACATAAATAACTAGAATCAAAAGTGAATTAGTAGTCCTAAGCATGCAGACATTTGGATCAGATTT
The DNA here is from genome assembly GCA_010110895.2 of Picea sitchensis. NCBI lineage: Eukaryota > Viridiplantae > Streptophyta > Pinopsida > Pinales > Pinaceae > Picea > Picea sitchensis. Next base: position 11,012 of record SNQJ01S0181972.1, on the reverse strand, counting down.
TCATCTCACAAAATTCTAGGACAACATGTAGGAGTCCATCTTGGCGTGCCATGCTCTTGGCACCTGCTTGAGGCCATAAAGAGACTTCTTGAGCCTGCAAACCAAAGATGAATCATGTATGAAGCCAGGTGAATCATGTATGAAGCCAAGTGACTACTCCATGTAAATCTCCTCTGAGAGATCTCTGTGAAGAAATGCATTCTTCACATCCATCTGATGGACTTCCCATCCTCTAGCTGCCGCAATAGCAAGGGCCAAAAGAATGGAGTCTATCTTCGCTACTCGAGTGAATGTCTCATCGTAGTCTATGCCATGAACCTGCTAAAAACCTTTGGCAACCAGTCTTGCCTTGTATCTACTAAATTTTCCATCCACTACACTCTTGGTCCTGTAGACCCATCTACATTCGACAATATTCCTTCCTAGAGGAAGTGGAACCAGATCCCAAGTCTGGTTCTCGAGGAGGGATTTGTACTCCTCTTGCATGGTTGATTCCCAAAAGGGATTCCCTGCAACTTCACCATAGCTCTACAGGTATGAATACTAAGCCACATAATAGTGCATAGGAAACATGGGCTCAATGGTTGTGAGTACACGAGGGGGCTCCTCGAACTAATATAGAGTCCTCCTGAGATCCGCTGGATCCCCAACAAGATCTCCTACATCCTGAAGAGTGGTATGTGCCCACTTGGGCCTTTGTTGTGGCTCCTCATTTGCCTATACTGACTGTGCATTTGCATGTTTTAAATCCTCTAACTCTATATCGGAACTCGGATCTGAAGTAGAGTCTGAATGTCCAGATTCATCATCTCGAATTGGTGGAAGGGCAAAAGTACCTGCATGCAGCTCATGTGAAGCATGCGAGAGAATTTCCTCAAACTGAACACTACACTCGATGATGAGCTAGTTTGCAGAGGGATCAATGAGTTTATATCCCTTCACATAGTCTAGGTATCCAACAAAGATACATGCAATACTTTGAGGATCGAGTGCTTTCCTCTTTTCAGGGGGAATCTGGGCCCATGCACATGAGTCGAAGACACGAAAGTGGGTGACTTTCGGTTTGTTGTCCAAGCCTCAAAAGGAGTCATATCCTTAACAAATATGTGAGGGGATCTGTTTTGAAGGTGATTAGCACAATTAAGTGCCTCATCCCAGAGATTGTGAGGAAGTGATCTTGCATGCAACATGCAAGAGGCCATCTCTTTAAGAGATCTATTTTTCTGTTCAACAACCCTATTTTGCTGCGAAGTATATGGTACTGTGTGTTGCAACTATATCCCAACCTCAAGATAAAGATTCTGAACATCTCTATTTATGTACTCCCCACTATTATTTGTGCGGAGGGCTTTGATCTTTCTCTTTGATTGAGTCTCAACAAGTGCTTTGAACTCTTTGAGATGCTCAAAGAACTCAAACTTATGCCTGAGAAAAAATACCCAAGTATAACGTGAGTAATCATACAAAAATGTGAGCACGTACCTTGCCTTCTCGATGGATGGATGTGGGAATGGACCCATGAGATCATTGTGAATCAGATCTAATGGAGAGGAGGCCTTGTGAGCCTTCCCCTTCTTGAACTTCTCTTGAGGGTGATTGGCAAGGACACATCCTTCACAAAACCATTTGGAAAAGTGGATATCGGGTAATTCAGTGACCATCCCTTTCTTGATAAGTTGTTGCATGTACCTGAAGTTTAAGTGACCAAACCTCTCGTGCCATAATCTACTACTGTCATCAACATGCGTAAGTAGTACATAGGAATCAGGTTGAATAAACTTAGAAAAAATGTATAACCAGGATTGATGATTTACCTCCGCGACAAAAATCCTAGAGTTGTCTTTCATGTCGAATATGGACATGAAGTTTGGTGTGAACACCTTTTTTCCTGAGCTTGAATGTGTAATCTAATACACTGAGAGCAGATTCACGGAAAGTCAAGGAACATGGAGAACATTCTCAAAACTTCCATGATCTAGTTCTACTCTCCCTTTTCTGACGACCTTAGTTGGAGAGTCATCCCCCATGAGGATAGGAGGACCATTGCATGCAGTCAAAGAAGATAATATATCTTGTGTGGTAGCCATATGGTGGGATGCACTTGAATCCATGATCCAGGCATCAGGTGAAGAGTGAACAACAACTAATGCGTGATGATTACCTTTGGGAGCAAGATCTTCTGACTTATTCTTAGCACCCTCAGGAATTCGATCCCCAAGGTTGTTCTTTCAAAGAATATGAGTCATAAGGTCTATTTTCTTCTTCATGCATGTAGATTTTGGATGGAATCCTCAATTGCATTAGGTACACTTATGTCCTTTCTTTCCTCTTCCACTTTTGGATCGTGAGGAGTTGTTGAAGGGTTTGGAGTACCCTTCCTTCTTTTTTTCTGCATGCACCTTTTGTTTGCCTTTATTTTTGGATTTCTGATGTTGAGAACTATTTCCATCATGTGCAGCAAGTGCATGCGCTTTGGAGTTTTTTATTACACCCATCTTGATGAGTTTGTCTTGCTCCTGAATCAGGGCCTCAATGAAGGTCTCCAAAGAGGGCATAGTCCAGGATGTTCTAGCAGTCAACCTCTGAGTGTGGAAAGTAGAAACAAAAAATGAATAATCTGAACCAAGTTTTGATAAAATAGTGAGAACCATTCACTTTTCCTCCTTTGATTTATCAACCCCGCAAGCCTTGATTTGCAACAACAAATCCTTATACCTTGTGAAGAAATCTTGGATGTTTTCAAACCTTTTCGGATCTAATGCAAGTAATTACACCTCAAGCATGTGGCCTTTCATCTCATATTGTTTGACAAATAGTCCTTCCATGATGGTCTAGATCTCATTTGGAGTTTTGCAAGATGATACATGAAACAACAACTCGGGGGCTATGTGCATGCATAGGGCTTCGTAATCCTCATCCATTCTATTGAGGTATTTGGATTTTTCAATGGTTGGTGTGGGTTATGTTTCCGTAGCCATGATTAACCTATACAATCCTCTACCTCAGAGCAAAATCTCCATCCTTTTGTTCCATTCAAAATAGTTGTACAATGTTAGCATGACAAACGACGAAGATTCCATTATTTCGGCGTTCTTCAATCTTCAATACCTGCAAATAAAAAATGTTGGTGCAACTTCTTCCTAGCAACTTGTGGGTTATGATACCATGTAAAATTTGGTGAGTACCTGCACAAGAGATTTATCTAGCAAAAGAATGAACATGGCTTGCAAAATAGAGAAGATGAGAGAAAAAAATGGAGAGAAAATAATAGAAAATGCATTAACCAAATGAATGAATGATAATTTACACATGATATACTTTGTATAGCTCAACTAATGTGCACTGGAAGAGAAGCCAATGCGCCATAATGGTGGTCTAGAGAGATTTGGACACACACAGGCAGTTACCAGAGTTAACTGCCACCTAGTCCTAGTTAACTAGTCATGCAGTCTTCAGTTAACTAAGTCACACATGTGGAAGTGAGAGAGGCACATGCAATTGCCGATGAAAAAACCGAGGGTTCCATGCATGAGTGACTTCCGCTAGTCTAACTAAGTGTAACCGGCTCTAAACCAAAGAGAATATTCTCCTAGAATGTAGGAGAGTTTCCTAAAAAATAAGAGACCCTCAATAATGACTAATAAACATAGGAAAATAAGGAAAAAAATATCCTAGGTGTGTGTAATATCTCCAACAACCTCCAGTTGAAGACTCTACAAAAAGCACCCCGACAAGCAAATAGCGAGATATCTCTTTCCATGATAGTAAATCAAGTGATCACATTATTTCCTTTTTCAAAGTTAGTAATCACCCCAACCTTTCTTGTTTTAGAATCTGTGAAAACCAACGACCGACCCCTAACTATTTTCCTTTTTTGTCTTCTAGTCTTTCTTAAATTTCATGGTCTGTGGGAGCCCAATCCCAGTCCTCTTTGAAGGACAAATGCCTTTTACTTTTCATGAACATTTTAGACATTACTATTTTTAATACAAACAATTGTATATTTTTTTAGAATCCCCGGATAACTATTTAGGGCATTACATTAGTGATTTCTCAGACTTTGATTTTAAAGCATGAGGTTTCAAATGTATTGTCTATCAAAATCTTTTTTGAGTCTAATGCAATAATCATGTCAAGTTCTTTGTGAATGTGAACCATTTTCTGATGTTGTCCAATGTTGTGTTATTTTGATCGTGCTATGATGGAAATGTTGTCTTTATGGTTTATGTTGGCTTAGATTCCTTATCTTTATGGTTTATTGTCTTGTATCATATTGTGAATACTCATACCCTCAATAATCCCGGTCCTCTCTCAAGCTTTCTTTTCATGTGAATATTTATTTTTTGAAACCTAGTCTTTTATAGTCTTCTTTTGTAAAATACAAATTATTGATAGAGGAGTACCACCTCTTTAAAAACATAGGGGGATTTATCCTCATCATGTTATCTTAAAGATATTAAACAATCTTTTTTATCAACAATACACTAGGGACTTCTGATCAAACTCATGCTTCTCTATGTTTGCTAGCAGTGGATATTTCCTTAATATATATGGCACCTTCTTTAGATGTACAACATGATCCTCCCAAGTAGAACCAAGGATTACACTGTTATCCCAATACACTATAACAAATGAAGCTATGAATGGGTGCAACACATCATTCATCAAACACATAAAAGCAGTTAGTGCATTACTCAAACCAAAAGGCATTACTAACCACTCATACATACCTTGATTCTTCTTGGAGGTGGTGTCTTGTTCCTTGATATGGACTTGATGATATCTAGATTTAAAATTCAGCTTGGTGAAGTACCTTGCATATTGCAGTTGATCTAATAAGTTGTCAATCCCAGACAAATAGTTCTAATTCTTGAGACCGATCTTATTGATAGCTATGTAGACAATGCACATTATCTAAGTTACATCCTTCTTTGGTGCTAAAATGATAGGGAAACCACGTGGTAAGGTACTTGTCTTATGACTCTTGCTCCAAAAACTCTTTCTATAATTATTTACCTCATTTACCTCTATTATGGATTATCTATATAGTCATGTGTTTGGTGAAGGGGAATCTAGCAATGTATCTTGTGCTCCATGACCCTTTTGGGTGGCATACCTCTTGACTCCTATAACACTTCTTTGTAGCTATGTAAAACATCTCCAAATGTTGCTTATGTTATTTTGTACACCCTTCCAAGTACACCTTCACACATGTTGACTCAATGTTTTTTTTAGTTTTGTTGCAATAAATCTATCTTTTTGTTGGTGCACACTCACCAAGGAGATCTCACACTTTCCCTTATTTGCATCGAAGCTCAAAAATTTCCATCCTTGATTGTATGGTATTGGTTTTCTCCTTCTAATTAAGATGACATCCCTCCTATGCATGGAAGACTACCAAACACAACACCTTAGACATCGAGAAGTACTACATCGACTTTTATCTCATCAATAAAATTGGCACTTATAATAAATACAAGATTTCATTGCTTGGTAACTTTCAGCTCTACATCTTATTCACCCATCCCAAAGGATATGCACGAGGATGATCACGTGTCTCTAAATTGAGCTTACTTATGAGGTCCTTTGCAATGAGGTTGGCCTTCGAACCAGAATCAAACAACACATAAACCATGTTCTTCTTAATCAAAACCTTGACATGGAACATCTATGCCATATCCTTCTCCTCTTTGCGATATAAGATACTTAGATTCACCTCCTTTTGCATTGTTGCACAAACAATTTTCTCGTTCATGTCCTAGTTAGATTTTATCTCCTTCCCCACTTTCACTAGAAGATTCTTCTCCTTGGACCACTCCTATTTATAGTTGAACATTTGTTTTAGTGTGACCATCAATTTTGCAATGGTCACAATGGTCGTTGGGGTCCTTGCACACATGTGTAGTGACGACAATCTTCTTATTTACCCCTTTCCTCTTCTTGTTCTTGTTCTTATAAGAAGCTCCATAATGGTTTGATTGTTTTGAATCACTTCCCCAATCCCTTTTCTTGTCAGATTCAACACATTTGGCTTACACATAGGGCTTATCTATGGACCTGAATTACATAACTTGTTTGGCCCAAATAAAACTACTCTAATACCACTATGATTTGTAAATCACCTTGGATATCCCAAGGATTAGCTCATGAAAACATATCTATAAATACAACGATTATAATGAGCCTATGCTCGACAATGCAACTCTTTTTTTTGTATTTTTAGTGATTAAACAAGAAATAAAATACACCAAGTAGATTCTTTAGATATTGTGACATGAAAACAAAACTACAGCAGCAAAGACACACATTGGAACATAAGAATTATCCTATGAAACCCAAAGTGGGAAAACCCAAACAGAAATAAAGGTTTGTGCCTTTTGTCTTTTGTATAATGGAAATTACAATATATAATGTAAAGTAGTCCAAGCTTGTTGCAAAGCTACGAGATGCTATGGGTTGCTACAGTGCTCTATGTATTGCCTCTCTCATCCCCCTCCTCTCCCTACTTTGTTAACATATCCTCCACACTCACTACTCATACCATGGAACAAGAATTGTGGCTAAATAAATTAAACGCATTTCCCCCGTTATGCCAGTTTTTTTGATAACTAGAATTAGGGTTAGGTTCAAGTTTTCAAAATCCTCTTGGAATCTCCATGACACTTCTATAAGTCTCTAGTGGATTCCCATGCATCATTATCTCCATATATGTGATTTATGGTGAGTTAACATGACTTCCACTTGGCTCTGTAGGGAATAATTGGATTGTTACTATGCTAGTAGCATAACTTTCTCATACAAACTTTGTTTGACAAAAATGAACCATTGTTGGGAAACTATCAACCTATAGAACACAACGAGGGCTTCAAGGTAATGTGTTCGGTTTGAGACCCTAATATTCCACCTTTTTTACCTCAAAATAGAGGATTTTTAGTTATGGTTCGTAAGAGTATTTTTTAGGATTTGACCCAAACTAATCCTTACATAGCCCGAATTCTTCCTTGCCCATTCTAGAGCATCCATAAACTCATATGGTAAATATGTAGATCAATTTGTACCACTTCTTCATTTCTTCAACCTTTGTTTGAAGCTTGGTGAAAGCCTCATCTTTTGTTGCCAACTCTTGTTGAGGTGTTTCCAACATTAGAGAGCAATGACTCTCCCATTTGTCTTATTTCTAAAACATCAATTCCCTCACTTGCATGAACTAGACTATACACATTTTCATGCTTTCCATTGATATGGTGAGGGACTCTCATTGATTATCCAATTGCTTCCCCAAGTGTCATACCTTTAATTTAAACTATTGGTTCTCCTTTAGAAGTGTTTACATATTTAAGCTTTGCATCATGAGTGGCTTTACCCATGGGGAGTATATTATAGCCCTCCATAAATGTTGGAAAATTGCTCTAATACCTTATGATCTAAATTTGTATAACCCATGGATGATGTGATTCTTCATAAAAAACTTTTCCTTGCTCATGTTGTTGATTCAATGTTCAAGCTTCTGAGATTCAATGTACATATGCTTAATTCTAATGCTTGTTACAACTTGACACAACTTACATCTTTAAATGATAATGTTGCAACACATGCTCCATTATCAGGGATGCATGTTGCTACAACTATTAAAGTGCGCATGCCAACTATGTGCATGCTTCCGTGCATGAAGCTACATACAATACAATTGCTATGTTGTAAGTTTATTGTGTACAACAATGTTGCTTGTATGCACAATATTGTTTTTTTGTTAGAATGACGTGACCATTGTATTCAACAAAAGTTTATCCTCTTATTGTGCTTGGATGTTTAATTTGGTAAACATATACAATGAGTAGCAATGGAGAATGATTAACAATGTGTTATCTTCGTAAAATATGTTCTCATGAGGAGGCACAAATATTTCCATGGAAAAAACCAATTGCAAGAAAAAAATATAGCATCAAAAGAATTTGCTTTCAATTAAACCTCAAGTTACAAATGGTACCAAACTATGGCTCTCCTAGAAAAATAAAAACAACATTTCCCAAGCTATGGAAGATACCACACCTCTTTATAACTCTGCTCCAGTGGCTTCGAGGTTTGGTACTACTCATCTATAGAGTAGATCCAACATTGTCTAATACTATTCAACTATGGAGCAAATGCATCATTGTTTGATACTGTTAAACTATGGCATAGATCTATGGCTTCTCCGTCACTGGAAGAGATGGATTAGATGGTTCCTTCCTGAACTCTATTACAACAAGAAGTTATCGAGCTCCCTTTACTTATGTGACAACAAGGGATGTGGACCCTCTATCGATTCCCTTTTTTATTCTTATTTGCATCTCCCAAGAAGCCTTGATTGTTCAGGTCAAGAGGTCGTTACAATCTCCTTGTGGTCCAGTTAAATCTTGACAAAATATACAATTGGCCCATTAATTTCTTGTAAATGTTTAATTGTTGTTGCAACTACCTCTTGGATCTTCTTGAAATGGCCTTTTGTTTTCTAGCATAAACGTGCCTACTGAGATGTTGCCCATATGCATTGATGTGCCTTCAACATCGTGTCAATGTAGCCTAGAGGAATTGCTAACATGGCCTTGATCTGCTGGAGGTTGAGCTCTTCATGAAACCTTTTCCTCTCTTCTCTTAAATTTCCATGCATGCTACAAGACTCTCTCATGTGTCCACTTGGCAAACTCCATCCAAGTTGTGGGATGCGAGAGTATGGGTGGTCACAAGTAGTGAAGACCATGTGTCCCTTCCCCCTACATCCTTCCTCCCTTTTGCGGATCCCACCAAGTGAGGAAGGGAATTGAAGGAACTGTACACCTTCCTCCCTACTTGGATGAACTCCACATCAAGTCTCTCGCATAATGTCAAACAAATGGAAAGGGTATGGGAGCGCTAGGGAGTGAAACTTTGTTTCCTTATACATGCTTTTGATCCAGGTGGATATTGGTAGCCACCCACCTATTCCACTTGGACCACCACCATTGCTTCTTTCAATTTTTCAGTTTTCGCACAACTTACTATTTTTAGCAGTTTTTTCGGGTCCCGAACTTCCGGGGCCATTTTGAGGCCCTAAACGATGTTTTTTTGGGTATGTTGCTCTTGCAAAATAGCATCTAATGATGCTATTTTGTCTCGAGCGTTGTAGGCCTCGAATAGATCTTTCCAAGTTACGACCCCGGGAAGTTGATGCACCAACTTACCCAAACGGGGCCCACATGACTTTTGGCGCTTCATCTCCAAGGGTTAGGTTTTTGGATGTCTAGGACTTTTGGCATTCCCGTTTATTGTAAAAGGGCCTTTAGAGCCTCATTGTAATCATCTTCTCACGGATGCGAGTAGCGGCCACATCTCTTCTCAGAGATAAGCTACCAGTGCCCTAGCTAGTTTATTTCCATTCTGTCTGTAAGCATATTTCAGTCATTTGCTATTAATGAAATGAAGTCTTATTTCCGCTGCATCTTTGTGTTTATGTGTATTTCTGTATTTCATTGTGTTCCTACATAAATCTGGATCAGTGGTATCAGAGCGGTTTGCTCATTCTCAATCCTTCTTTGCATGTCCCCAACGAGATCGGGGTATAAGGAGTTGGGGCTCGATCTGGTTGAACCTTTGCAAGATCAGCCTCGCAAACCCCAACGACCGCCCATGGGGGAAGAAAAAAAAGATGAGGGAGCAGGAGATCCTATCAAAATGTTGCTCGAGTAGGCCCTCGAGAAACAAAGGAACGCG
>SNQJ01S0181971.1:50760-64113 GCA_010110895.2 Picea sitchensis | reverse complement strand
TAACAATGGGTACCAAACTTCGGCAAAGTTGAGCCCTTTCGAAATAAAGTACAACAGAAAGTGTACAACTCCAATTAGGTGGGATAACCAGGTTGACAGACTCATGGTTGGACCAGAGATGCTCCAAGAAATGGAGAACATGGTAAGAAGGGTACAAAAGAACTTGAAAGAAGCACAGGACTGACATAAGAGCTATGCATATCAAAAAAGAAGACACTTGGAATTTCAAGTGGGAGATCATGTTTATTTAAAGGTCAAAGCCGCAAAAGCTCGCTAAAGTTGGGGAACTGTGCCAAGCTGGAACCCAGGTTTTTTGGGCCCTTCGAGATACTAGCTCGAATTGGACTCATAGCATATCAGCTTGCACTTCCAGCTAATCTAAGAATTCATAATGTATTTCATGTTTCTTTGTTGAAAAAGTATATTCATGACCCTACTCATATGATTGATTGGAACTTGGTGTAGGTGGAACCTGAGGGTGAGTTCCAGGTGGAATACCTACACATTCTGGACTGGAGAGAAATAGCACTTCGAAACAGAGTCGTTGCTCAGGTAAAGGTGCAATGGAAGCACTCTAGTCCTGAGGAGGCCAGTTGGGAATTGGAGGGAGATTTCCAGAAATCTCATCCAATCCTGTTCCAGGAAAGGAACGAACACTGAGGATAGTTTTTTATTGAAGGGGGAAAGGATGTGACATCCCCCAAAAATAAAATATTTTTTGTTTTTGTGTGCTGGAAATTTATTTCCGTTTTTGGAAAATTTGAATCTAGAAAATTTTTGCGATTTATGGCAATTTCGAATTTCGAATTTAATAATTGTATTTAATTATTGTGACTTTTGGGCAGAGATCTGTTTGGACTCAACTAACTATTTGACTATGACACTTGTATCACAACAAAATATTTATATTAACTGCAGGAGGACAAATGGAACAACCATGTTAAAAATCAGCTGACCATGACTCCATGAGCGGGGAACAAGTTGGAACTGCCTCTAGGCTGATGATTACAAGTGGAACATTAGGGATTTGGCCACTGGAAGCCCCTGAAAATCAGGGATTAAGAAAGCTGCAAAAATCCCCAAAGGAGGGAAAAGACCTGAGAAAAAATAAAATAAAATGGATAAATAGCATATGCGACGAGGCAGGATGCTGCCAAGTATGTTGGGAAATATTTTTGAGCTCTCTTGTTGTTATGAACACTGTGGATCTAGTGTGAGGCAAAAGGAGCCTGCTGAAAATAGATTTGTCTTGCTATTATGAGCATTGTTGAGTAAGTGTGAGGCAAGAGGATAACTGTTGGAATTGAAGGACATTGTTGAGAAGGAGTTTCCAAGTTCACCCTCATGGATTCATGGTTAGGCTAGGGGGTGAATCAGGCAAGGGACCTTGGCTACCCTGTTCTACAGTTGGGAGGAATGTGGTTGTTCCCTTTGTCTTCCTGCGGATTGGATTCAGATATGTTGATCTACCCCTCTCGATTATGAATGGATATGTTTTTATTTCGATGTCATATGAAATCCAAACTGGAATGATGTCCATTCTCTATCTGAATGATTTTTCTGATGCATTGTATTGATTAAATTGGAACTATAATGTTTTCCATTTTTGTTTGTTGTGGAGAATATATGTGAAGGAAATCTGTGATTATATTTCTATAAGTAAGTAAGGAAACGAGGAGATTAACAACAATGAGGCAGATCCTCTCTGTAGATAAATCCCCAAGAAACCAAGCTCAAATCCCTTGGAACATCATTTATAATGACCAATCTATGATGGAATGATATTCTTAATCATGTATTTACAAAGATGCACAGATCTAGTACTATTGACGTTTAATGCATTGATTAAAAGAGGCTCTAAGTGAATATTATAGATTTTACCTTATACAAAAAAAATTATCCTTTGTGCCCTTCTGTGCGTGTGAAATTCCTAAGTCCTTAGGCTTTCGGAATTCTGTGAGGTAAAGGTATATTGTATCCTTCTACACCTTCTGTCTTCTAGAAACAAAAGTAAGAGTTCTCCTAGAAAAAAAAATCAAGAGTACCCGCAAAGGATAAAGAGCGGGGAGAGTTATAGTAGAAGCAGAGTGCTCTCTTCCTTTGCGTTTTGATTGAATTATTACAATAATTCTTTTTAACAGTAAAACTTAGTCCAACTTTCTTTTCGCATTTCGGAAGTTGGTTACATAAGAGGTTTGGGGCACTTGAACTCACAAAGTTTCAAACCCTGAAACCTTAAAATGCGGGTCCCACCTTCTCTTTTTTGCATCCTTTCGGAAGTTTGTTTATGTTGGATGTTTGGCATTTGAAAACCCCGAAACCCCGAATCCGGAAATCTTGAAGACTTGGTCCCACATCCTTTCACCTTTCAAAATTTGGGAGTTGTTGAGTGTTGTTGTTTAGTAGTTGCAAACCCTGAAACCCCGAATACCAAAATCCTGAAGTGTTGTCACACATTCTTTCACCTTTCAGAATTCGGGAAATGTTGTGTGTTGTTGTTTGGTAGTCACAAACCCCAAAACCCAGAATCCTGAAATCCCGAAGTGTTATCCCTCATCCTTTCACCTTTTTGGAATTTGGGAGTGGTTGTGTGATGTTGTATGTTGAGTATGAAAACCGTGAAACCCCGAACCCCGAAATCCCAAAGTGCGGGTCTCACCTTTTCTTTTTTTGCATTTCAGAAATTTGTTTATGTCGATGTTTGGACACCGGAACTCATGAAGTTCCAAACCGTGAAATCCTGAAGTGCAGGACCCACCTTTCTTTTTCGTATTTCATAGGTTTGTATATGTTGTTTGGGCACTTTCACTTGTGAAATCCTGAACTCCGAATTCCCGAAGTACTGGTCATCTTTTCGCAATTTCGGGAGTTGTTGTGTGTTGATGATTGACTTTTGTATTCACAAAAATCCTCAACCCCAAAACCCCGAAGTGATCTGCATCTTTTCGCAATTTCGGGAAATGTTGTGTGTTGATGTCCGACTCTTGTACCCGCGAAACCCCGAATCCTGAAACCCTGAAATACTGGCCCACATTCATTCCATATTTCAGATTTCAGCAAATAATAGGGTCCTTTGTTTTATTCAGCACTTGTGATCACTAAAACCCGATTGACCTCTGTTTCTTCATAAAGCTATAGGAACATAGTAGGACATATTGATATAGGAAAAACTCAAATACTGTAATGAATGGACTGGTAGAAAACTTGAGAGGATCTTCATCTGGGATAGGAGTATAATAATAATATTTCATATTATAGGTCTTTGTGTATGGGGCATGACCAATACCTATATTATTATATGGTGAAGATATAGATATATGTTTAATTGTAGGTGGAATTAAGTACCGACGTTAATAGAGAGTTAACGTGAATTTTCTACAGTAAAATGATAATATTTGTCTTACGCACGCACATAGTAGACAGTCAAGTCACCTACTGTTCGAGCAGTCATGAAGATCCAGACTTGTAATCACAAGCGTAACTAAGTGTGCAGAATTGATTACTTGACAATTTCCTACTCGAAGTAAAATAGATTGGTGTAATAATACCATTATGGATTGAATTGAATCTTACCTTCTCTTAAACTCTAAGCTTAAACAAAGTTGAATTATGTCATAGAAAATATTTTTTTATGGTAAATTTGAGGTTCATTACATATGGTATCAGAGAAAAAGTTACAACACTGGGCCTAAACAGGGCCACATTGATTGCTTAGTATATTTTTTGATTTATGAAAAAACTAATAAATTTTGTGGATTACAAATAGAAAGCTTTTTTGTTTTGTGTTGAAAAAAAATGGCAGCTCAAGAAGTTGCAGAAATCAGGGTGGAAGAGAATATGCAACAAGGACCTCCTAGAGATCTAATACAGAATAGTGATAGAAGCTAACCCATGGAGGTGTTGGAAACAATGAGGAACCTTATTGTTGAACTACAGGTTTTCAAGGCCGACAATGAAAAATTGAAGAAGGCACAACAGGAACAGCAAGAGATAAATGAAGTCCCACTGCGTAATATAGTAACCAAGAAAAGTCCAAAAGATGATAACCATGAGGAAGAGGTCAGCAAAAGGGCCTCCAAGAATTCTGGTGCGAAAACAAAAAAAGTAAACAGTTCGTCTGAAGGGACACCTTCAGCTAAATACAAAACCATACCAAACAGAAAAAGAAAACAAACAGACCACCTTGAAGGAGAATTTAAAAAGATTAGACTAGCTACTTTTAATGGAGAATCCAGGACAAGAGAAAAATTCGAGGCATGGTTGTTGGACATCAAAAATACTTCCAAATCTACAACTATTCCAGCAACATGAAGGTCAGAATGGCCATCTACAATCTGAAGGGGAAGGCCAACATTTGGTGGCAGGACCTGAAAGTGGCCAAGGGCCTAAAGGAGAAACAATTGGAATGGTCCGACTTTAAGAAGTATTTTAAGAAACAATGCCTTTCTGAAAGCTATTATGAAAGGAAGACGAAAGAATTCTATGAGTTACGACTTGGACAAATGACGATGGAGGACCATATAAATAAATTTCTGGAACTTCTAAGGTTCATAAAATACATCCGAGAGGATAAGGTAAAAATCCAGCGATTCTTAAGCTGTTTACCACAGTCCTATAGGGACAGAATTGAGTTTGACAACCCCAAATCCTTGAGTGAGGCATTTAGGAAAGCACGAATGTGCTATGACCAGTATAAACAGTAGGTAGAGTTTCCCAAGACCTGGAAGGATAAGAATCAAGATGGAATAAACCAACGGAAGAAGGGATACCAACCAGCTCCTTATCAGAATGCAAAAAAAGGTTTCCCAAGAAAGGATTTTCACTCCAATCATTTGAATACGCAAGGTTGCGGTAAATTGGTAAACCTGGGAATGAAGAAGTTTGGGGACAACTCTCGTGAGCCATTAAAGTGTTGGGAGTGTGGAGAGCCTCATCTAAGAAGGAACTGTCCACATTTAATTGCAGCAAATAGAAGTATCATTCACAATTTGCAGGAAGCCTCGACAGTGGGTGACATGGACAGAAGTCTGCATTGAATAAATGAAGCCATATATAGTTGAAAAGTTTACCACTAGTCCTCGATGGTAGAAATCGAAGGTAAAATCCATGACACTCAAATTTATATTTTAATTGACCCTAGAACTACGTTAAGTTATATTACTCCCGATCTAGTAGAGTTGAATAAACTTAAGAAACAAAAGCACGGAAAATGTTCGCTTGTACAACTAGCGACAGATACTAAAAGAAAAGTAGTTAACTTTATTTCTAATCTTTAGTTTAGATTAGATGGTCAAAAGATAAGGACCAATCTGAACATCCTACTGCTAGGATCTTATGATATGATTATCAGGATGGATTGGTTGGAACAACACAAAGCAGTACTAGACTGTTATACAAAGATACTTAGTTATAAAGATAATTTTGGCATTGTTAGAACAACCCAAAGTATACCAAAACCTGTGTCAGTTAGACAAGTTTCAACGATGCAATTCAAGAAATGTATTAGAAAGAGATGTCAAGTTTACGCCATCCAAGTAACGAATCTATTAGAAAAAGAAGATAAGCCCAAGTTAGAATACCTTGCTGTCCTACGTGAATTCAGAGACATGTTTGTTGATGAGATACCATAATTGCCTCCTAGGAGAGAGATAGATTTCTCCATAGACTTACTACCCAGATCAACCCCTATCCCAAAACCACCCTACCGAATGAATCTACCAGAGCTGACAGAATTAAAAATACAATTACAGGAATTGTTGGATAAAGAGTATATCACACCAAGTGTCTCGCCATGGGGAGCACCAGTCCTCTTGGTGAAAAAGAAAGACGGTACTCTAAGACTATGTATCGATTATAGACAATTGAACAAAGTGACCATTAAGAACAAATACCCCTTACCTAAGATAAATGATCTGTTCGATCAAGTTGGTGGGGCCAAGATCTTCTCAAAATTGGATTTATGATCCAGATATCATCAAGTTAGGATAAAAGACCAGAACATAAACAAAACAACTTTTCAAACAAGATACAGACACTACGAGTTTGTAGTCATACCTTTCGGACTCACTAAAGCACCAACCACATTTATGTGCTTGATGAACAACATTTTCAGCCAGTACTTAGACAAGTTCGTAGTAGTATTTATCGACGATATTCTGGTCTATTCTAAAATGGAGGAACATGATGAACACTTACGACTAGTTCTGCAAACACTAAGGAAACAAAAACTATACGCAAAATTTGACAAATGTGACTTTTATCAAAAAGAAATACAATATTTAGGACATGTCATTTCCTCGGAAGGTATTGTCGTAGACCAGGAAAAGATAAAAGCCATTATGGAATGGCCAGTACCTAAGGATGTGGCAGATATCTGGTCATTCATAGGAATCACCGAATATTATCGCAGATTTATAGAAGGGTTCTCCAAGATAGCCTACCCTATCACGTCATTACAAAATAAAGGGACCAAGTTTAACTGGTCGCAAAAGTGTCAAGACAGTTTTAACAAGCTAAAAGAATTATTGACATCAGCACCCATTTTGAAGGTAGCAGACCCAGATAAAGACTTCACAATATGCATTGATGCAAGTAAAGAGGGACTAGGTGGTATTCTAACTCAGGAAGGGCACGTGATTTGTTATGAGTCTCGGAAATTAAAGGAAGAGGAGTAAAATTATGTCACTCATGACTTAGAATTGGCAATAGTAATACATGCCTTAAAAATGTAGAGACACTATATAATGGGTAGAAAATTCTTACTATTGACGGATAATAGCTGAGTGAAATATCTATTTAACCAACTAGGCCTTAATGTAAGACAGGCAAGGTGGGTAGCCTTCTTGAGCGAATTTGACTTCGAGGTCAGACATATAAAGGGTAAGGAAAATAAAGTAGCAAATGCTTTAAGCTGCAGAATCCATGGGTTATTTGAGATAAACATCAGCAGGGCAGAAAGTGATATGGAACAAAGAATAAGGACGACATGTATCAACGATGGAAATTACACTAAGATAATGGCAGAATTTAAAAATAGTATCGCAAACTCAGATAAACCAGATATAAGTATAGACAAGAAGGTACTATTAAGATTTGAAAATAGTCTTTACATACCAGATTCAACAGAGCTAAAATTAACTATTTTAGACGAAGTGCAAAAGAAACCATACTCTGGCCATCCAGGTTACCAGAAAACAATAACAACACTCAAAAAACTATTTTACTGGCCAAATATGAAGGGCGAAGCAGCAGAGTACTTGGCTAGGTGAAAAGACTATCAGTAGGTTAAGGCCAAACACCAACATCTAGCCGGCCTATTACAACCATTACCAGTACCAGAATGGAAATGGGAGACCATATCATTGGACTTTATAACAGGTTTGCCTAAAACTTAGAAACAAAATGATTCAATCATGGTTGTAATTGATAAACTCAATAAGTCTGCACACTTTATTCCTGTAAAGTCTACTTTTAAAGCTATTAACATTGCTGAAATATTCATGAAAGAATTTTTTAGACTGCATGGTATTCCTAAAATGGTGATTTCAGATAGAGCTGTCAAATTCACATCCGCTTTTTGGAAGGAATTATTTGCAGGGCTAAATGATAAATTTGAATTTCAGCACCAGTTATCATCCACAAATGGATGGACAGACCGAAAGGAAAAAAAAAATCATAGAGGATATGCTCCGCATGTATGTAAGAACAAAACCGAACAAGTGGAAAGACTACCTACACTTGGTAGAATTTGCATATAACAATGGGTACCAAACTTCAGCAAAGTTGAGCCCTTTCGAAATACTGTACAACAGAAAGTGTACAACTCCAATTAGCTAGGATAACCCGACTGACAAACTCATGGTTGGACTAGAGATGCTCCAAGAAATGGAGAACATGGTAAGAAGGGTACAACAGAACTTGAAAGAAGCACAGGAAAGACAGAAGAGATATGCAGATCAGAAAAGAATACACTTGGAATTTCAAGTGGGAGACCATGTTTATTTGAAGGTCAAATCCCGCAAAAGCTTGATGAAGTTGGGGAGCTTTGCCAAGCTAGCACCCAGGTTTTGTGGGCCCTTCGAGATACTAGCTCGAATTGGACCCATAGCATATCAACTTACACTTCCAGCTAATCTAAGAATTCATAATGTATTTCATGTTTCTTTGTTGAAAAAGTATATTCATGACCCTACTCATATGATTGATTGGAACTTGGTGTAGGTGGAAAACAAGGGTGAGTTCTAGGTGGAACCCCTGCGCATTCTAGACCGGAGAGAAATAACACTTCAGAACAGAGTCGTCGCTCAGGTAAAGGTGCAATGGAAGCACTTTAGTTTTCAGGAGGCCACTTCGGAATTGGAGGGATATTTGTGGAAATCTCATCCAATCCTATTCCAGGAAAGGAACGAACAATGAGGACAGTGTTTTACTAAAGGGGGAAAGGATGTGACATCCCCCAAAAATAAAATATTTTTTATTTTTGTGTGCTGGAAATTTATTTCCGTTTTTGGCAAATTCGAATCTGGAATTTTTTTTCCATTTATGGCAATTTTGAATTTCGAATTTAATAATTGTATTTAATTATTGTGACTATTGGGCAGAGATTTGTTTGGACTCAACTAACTATTTGAAAATTACACTTGTATCACAACAAAATATTTATATTAACTGCAGGAGGAAAAATGGAATAGCCATGTTAAAAATCAGTTGACCATGACTCCATGAGTGGGGAACAAGTTGGAACTGCCTATGGGATGATGATTACAAGTTGCAAATCAGAGATTTGGCCACTGGCAGCCCCTGAAAATTAGGGATTAAGAAAGGTACGAAAATCCCCAAAGGAGGGAAAAGACCTGGGAAAAAAAAAGAAAATGGATAAATAGCATATGCGAGGAGGCAGGACGCTGCCAAGTATGCTGGGAAATATTTTTTAGCTCTCTTGTTGTTATGAACACTGCGGATCGAGTGTGAGGCAAGAGGAGACTACTGAAAACAGATTTTTCTTGCTGTTATGAGCATTGTTGAGTAAGTGTGAGGCAAGAGGATAACTGTTGGAATTGAAGTACATTGCTGAGGAGGAGTTTCCAAGTTCGCCCTCATTGATTCATGGTCAGGCTAGGGGGTGAATCGGGCAAGTGAACTTGGCTTCCCTGTTCTACGGTTGGGAGGAACATGGTTGTTCCATTTTTCTTCCCGCAGATTGGTTTCAGATATGTTGATCTACCCCTCTCGATTATGAATGGCTATGTTTTTATTTGGATGTCATATTAAATCCGAACTGGAATGATGTCCATTCTCCGTCTGAATGATTTTTCTAATGCATTGTATTAATTAAATCGGAACTGTAACGCTTTCCATTTTTGTTTGTTGTGGAGAATATATGTGAAGGAAATCGGTGATTATATTTCTATAAGTAAGTAAGGAAAGGACGAGATTAACAACAATGAGGCAGATCCTCTTTGCAGATAAATCCCCAGGCAACCAAGCTCAGATCCCTCGGAACATCATTTATAATGACCAATCTCTGATGGAATGATATTCTTAATCATGTATTTACAAAGATGCACAGATCTAGTACTATTGACATTTAATGCATTGATTAAAAGAGGCTCTAAGTGAATATTATAGAATTTACCTTATACATAAAGTTTTATCCTTTGTACCCTTCTGTGCATGTAAAATTCCCGAGTCCTTAGGATTTTAGAATTCTGTGAGGTAAAGGTATATCGTATCCTTCTACACCTTCCATCTTCCATAAACGAAAGTAAGAGTTCTCCTAGAAAACGAAAATCAAGAGTATCCGTAAAGGATAAAGAGCGGGGAGTGGTACAGTAGAAGCAGAGTACTCTCTTCCTTTGCATTTTGATTGAATTCTTACTTTAATTCTTTTCAATAGGAAAAAATAGTCCAACTTTCTTTTTGCATTTTGGAAGTTGGTTACATAAGAGGTTTGGGGCACTTGAACTCACGAAGTTTCAAACCTTGAAACCCCGATATGCTAGTCCCACCTTATCTTTTTCGCATCCTTTCAGAAGTTTGTTTATGTTGGATGTTTGGCATTTGAAAACCCTAAAACCCTAAATCTCGAAATCCCAAAGAGTTGGTCCCACATCCTTTCACCTTTCGAAATTCAGGAGTTGTTGAGTGTTGTTGTTTGGTAGTTGCAAACCCCGAAACCCCGAATCCCGAAATCCCGAAGTGTTCTCCCACATCTTTTCACCTTTCAGAATTCGAGAGTTGTTGTGTGTTGTTGTTTTGTAGTTGCAAACCTCGAAACCCCGAATCCTGAAATCCCAAAGTGTTATCCCACATCCTTTCACCTTTTTGAAATTCAGGAGTGGTTGTGTGATGTTGTATGTTGAGTATAAAAACCGTGAAACACCAAACCCCAAAATCCCGAAGTGTGGGTCTCACCTTTTCCTTTTTTGCATTTCGAAAATTTGTTTATGTCGATATTTGGCCACTGGAACTCGCGAAGTTCCGAACCCTGAAATCCCGAAGTGCATGACCCACCTTTCTTTTTCACATTTATGAGGTTTATATATGTTGTTTGGGCACTTGCACTCGCGAAATCCCGAACTTCGAATTCCCGAAGTGTTGATCATCATTTCGCAATTTCTGGAGTTGTTGTGTGTTGATGATTGTCTTTTGTATTCATTTAAATCCCGAACCCTGAAACCCTGAAGTGCTCGACATCTTTTTGCAATTTTGGGAAATGTTGTGTGTTGATGTCCGACTCTTGTACCTGCGAAACCCCAAATCCCGAAACTCCGAAATACTGGCCCACAGTCATTCTGTATTTTGGATTTCGGAAAATAACAGGGTCCCTTGTTTTATTCGGCACATGTGATCATTGAAACCCGATTGACCTCTGTTTCTTCACAAAGCTATAGGAACATAGTAGGAATTATTGTTATAGGAAGAACTCAAATACTGTAATGAATGGACTGGTAGAAAACGTGGGAATATCTTCATCCAGGATAGGAGTATAATAATAACAGTTCATATTACAGGTCTATGTGTATGGGGCATGACCAATACCTAAATATGGAGAGGATATAGATATTTGGAGAGGATATAGATATATGTTTAATTGTAGGTGGAATTAAGTATCGACGTTAATAGAGAGTTAAAGTGAATTTTCTACAGTAAAATGATAATATTCGTCTTACGCGTGCACATAACAGACAATCAAGTCACCTACTATTCGAGCAGTCATGACGATCTAGACTTGCAATCACAAGTGTAACTAAGTGTGCAGAACTGATTACTTGACAATTTCCCACTCGAAGTAAACTAGACTGGTGTAATAATACCATTATGGATCGAATTGAATCTTACCTTCTCTTAAACTCTAAGATTAAACAAAGTTGAATTATGTCATAGAAAATATTTTTTTTATGGTAAATTTGAGGTTCATTACAATAAACTCGTGCTCAATGATTTTCTCAGACAGGTACTTTTCTCGGAATTGTTCCTTGAATATCTCCCGTGACATGTCTTCGTCAGCTATGTTTAGTTTAGGTAGGAGCGTCTTCCACCAAGGTAGAGCGCTACCTTTCAATTGGAAGACCGCCATGCATAATTTCATGTTGGATGTGTAATCAAGAAATGTGAAGCACATCACCATGTTATCTAACCATGCCTTAATGGCTAATTCATATGTGCCTCCCATGAAATTGGAAATTTAACTTTCTCGAGTTCCCTGAATATAATACTGCTAACCATTGAAGGGTGTTGTGAACCCTCATTAGGTACAAATTTCCTACCCTCATCCTGATAAATATAGCTGATCACGCCTCTAACATCCTCTGAAAGGATCTCATCATACCTACCACAAATCCCACAACAACCTGCTCCTGCTCAGTTGTTTGTTCTTCCCTAAGGGTTAGACCCCTCTGGTGTGGATACACTAGGAGGAGGCATACCTCATCCTCCCACACCACGACATCTACTCATCCGACGTCCTTTAACCATGATTACCGACATTGACAATTTCAAAATTTATTAGTGATATATCTATAATCATTCACTTTAACAAAGTGGAAGGTGTAACGGTCCAATGTCACAGGGTTTAACCCGCTCTGATACCATATGTAACGTCCCCTCCATTACGACATCAAATAAGTGATTACAATAGAGGTATTTTTTTTTTTGAAACAACTGTTAGGATAAGTGATATGCAACAACAACATACATCAATAATTATGCATTCAATCTCATCACATTGACCCACAACAAAATCTGAATGCAACATCACTATTATTCAAAATCAACCATAACACATTAATATCACAACATATATCTACCCGCCCATCCTATCCTGCAATTTTAGGACCTTCAAGACACATAATCAACACTCCAGTCCAAGATTCATCTGATTTATTTTGATCATTTAAATTCTCAAGACTCACGACAGTTCTAAAGAAGAATGATATGTCTAGTTCCCTTAACCACAATCATATTTTGAATTTCGTGACTAAATCAATAACAATAACCATCATAAATTCTTTAAACACAGATTATAATATACTATGATTAAACAATGATTTAAGCATCATTCATGTGAATTGAGCATTAACATCTTGTAACATTTATCGTGAAGCATAACAAGAAATTCCATTTAACCATGCATGTGATGAATCCTCACATTATCTTCTATTTCCAAAAAGTACTAACTTTTTATACAATGCAATGCTATTCTTAAAGGAAAATAATCAATTTTGTTTCAAGTTTAGACTCACATATTCATTTAATTCAATCTCTAATCACAATGTCAACAACAGTTCTCAATTGGTAAAAAGATAAGTTGAAATTCCAAAAATATAACACAATCATATTATGCATACCTAACATTATTACTTAATCTCTATCATGGATTTGTCCAGTTAAACTCTTATCTTATCTCCAATGTAAGTTGTCCTATATCAATTGCATTGTTATAATATAACACTTGTTGATGTCGTCAAAATTATAGGCACCAAAAATCCTAAGTTTTCAATACAACTTAATCCCCATTTAAGTCTCATTCTAAACTCTATAATGCATTATTAAGTTTAATTTAAAACTCTTAAGGAGAATAATAATATCCTTTAAATCTTTTCTCTAAATTTTCAACTAACTTAAGGTTTTCTAACCCAACCATGACACAAGTTAACTAGTAATTAGGGTAGCTAATACTATACCCAAATTTGTTGGAGAAAACACTTCACTCTACCAAATGGAAATATATGAAATAATAAAAATTTTGATCTCAGGTTATCAATTGAAGGTAGCAAAACAAAAAAAATGGAAACAAGGAATTTAATTTGGAATCCTAAATTTCAAATTTGTAAATTAATTTGGCAGCGACAA
>SNQJ01S0181971.1:31553-50750 GCA_010110895.2 Picea sitchensis | reverse complement strand
CTTGGTATGGAGATTCTGGTTATATATATATTCTTGCTGGATGGTTGAGCGCATGTCCAGAAAATGATGGCAGTCAAAGCCGTCAAGTATTGTTGGATCTGAAGTCAATCACGGATTTCAAGAGGATGTGCGTGGTTGTGATACTTGTGCACCAAAGTTCTTTCACAAGGTGTTGGAGTCTGCAACGGGAGATAAAGTTTACCTTATGTGCTCACTTGAAGACGGTGGAGTTAACAATCGACGACAAAAGTGCTAGTAGTTGAGAGAGGTTGTTCGTGGATAGAGCTGCGGCCTGTAGTGAAAGACGAGCATGGCATCTCCAATGGACAAGCAATGGCAAGGTGTAGCCGAGGAAGAGAAATGGCAAAACAAAAAGACGATAATGGTTAAGTTACCACATGAACATTTTTATTATGGAGTTGTAAATGTAAAATTATTATATGTAATTGGGCATATAACTGTAAGACCTAAATAGGCATGCATACCCTTCTACTAACAATTATGCTTATGGTTGGTAGACTTAAGCCATATGGGGTAGGTTTCTGGATTTATGTTTGTTTCCCGTGGTTTGATGTCCATGAAATTGCATGTAATGAAGCCTGTTTAGGCTAGGTGAAACTCTATTGAAAATGGACCTAGAGGTGAGAGTTGAATGTTGACTTGGCAGGCTTGGTCGGCTTGGCCAGATTTGGTCAAGGGAATGTTCATGTTAAGGTGGAGATAGGACTCCATTGAAGGTAGCCTGGAGGTGAATTGGTGATACACTCACTTGGCTAGCTTCGTCTGTTTTTTGGCGAAGGTCCCGAACATAGTGTTCGAGATGGAGCACTGAAGGTGCTCAAGATCGCAACAGAAGAGTTGTTTGCAAGCTCAAGTTTTCATTGTATGGCCTGAAGAGCGCACTCAGGCAAGTTTGTACAAGATGTTGATTCCTTCATGGTGAGCTGAGATTTTTCAAGAAGTGGGAATAACCATTGTGTTTTTCACTATCTTGGTGTTTAGATTGTTGAGGATATGCTTGTTGCAAGCACAAGCATGGTTAAAGATCAACGGGTTGGCTCAGTTGGTCAGGACGTGAAATGAAGGATCTGGGAGCTGTAAAACAAATCTTGGGCATAGAGATACATAGAGATAAGAAAAATGTTTGAAGGATACTGATGAGATTCAGTATGAACCTTTGTGAGACTGTTAAATGTCTTCTTTAATTTTTGTAATCTTTCTTCAAGTTTGTCCTGGTTATAAGGAAGAAAGAGGATATGTCTCATGTATAGTATGCTAGAAGAATGTATAAGTTTGCGATAAGAAGATCAGATATTTCACTTGCAGGGAGTTGTCAGTGGTCACATGACAAATCCAGGCGGAGCAGTGAAATGGGTGCTTCGGTTCTGAAGCACTAGCGTCACCTATCTTTAGCTTGCGAGAAGTTGATGAATGGACAATGGCATGGTATCAGGTAAATTGATTGTCAAGGTGGAGATTGTTGGAATGTGACAACCAATTAACCAATTTAGGTTAAGGTGGTTCATGATTGTTTCAACAATATTCTATTGTTGGATTTAGTTAAAACTATTCAACTATTATAGGAGGCAGCATTAATTGAATCAGTTTCATGTAACTGAAGGAAAGGTTGTTTAAATATGTGTGCATCAGATGCATTTAGATGAGCAAGGGCTTTGAGCCCTCTCCTGGGCTGCTGGTTGCCTATCGCTGGTTGTAATCTCCTGTTCATTAATATAATGATTCTGCCATTGTCCCGTGGATGTTTCCCTCACTCTGAGGGTTTTACCACGTAAACCTGTGTCTCCTATATGTGATTGTTATTCTGTGTTTGAGTTAATGTTTTCTCTGTACTTGTTTATGCTTCTGCTGCACAACACAATCAAATAATTTATGAACTCAGGGTTATAAATTTAATTGTTGCTAATAAAGGAATTTCAAAATTTATGGGTTGTAAAATAAAATGGCAACAAACAATGAATTTCTCATAATCCTAGGTTACATGATGACCCTCCATTGCATTAGAAAATTCTAATTCCAGAAATGTTAACCAATTGCAGCGTATTTGGGGGAATTCTAAGTTTTTGGACTTGTCAATGAGTTTTGCAAAGATCACATAAATTTTTTAATTCAGAATTGCAGATAAGCTTGACACAGACCATACAAAATTCCCAAAATTTAGGGTCTATAAATTATTATAGCATCGATCAAACGAAGTATGAAATTCGAGCATGTAAAATTCAAGTGCAACATTATTTAAATCCTGAGCACATAATATACAATTTAAAAGGAAGTGAGTCATACGAAAATCATAAATTCTGACTTGTAAAATAATTTGACAGCGCTCACACTAACTAATTTCTGAATTCCGTTTTTGAAATTTTAAAATCACTGTAGAAAGAGAGTTAAAATTAGTTCACGGTGACCATGACAAATTCCACATTCCACTTTGCCTAAAATTGACAGCGACCAAAATATCAGACATCAAGGTCTGTAAATTGAATGGTAGAAAATAAAAGGATTCAGATTCTGAAGTTGTAGATTAAATTTGGAAGCATTCAAAAGAGACTCTCAAATTCCAATTTTGTCATTTAATTTGGCAACAAACTACAGATTTTAATTTCAGGAAAAACTAAAAAAAAAAACGCAATAAAATATAATTATTTTCTTTAGAAATGAAAATGTCTTGAAGGCATCCATATGAATTTCTGATTTCAAGAATTGTATTTTAATTTGGCAGCGATCTAGTGAAAATATGCAATCTTCTTTTGTAATTGTAATTTAAATTGGCAGTGACAATTTAATTTCTGAATTTTTGTTTATAAAATAAAATGGTAGTGAAAAAACTTAAATCAAATTAGAAATTACTTTTATTACAATTACAAATTTAAAATAAAATATCGAAACAGTTGAAATATAGAGAATGATGATATCCGTCAATGAATTGTGCTCCTTAATTGCTCCCACTTTCCAATCACAAAGACTTCATCGGTACCTCCCACCCAATGCTAGGGGTATTCTTCTTCCCCCTTATCCCCCCAAGTCGCAAAGGGACCACACAAAAAAAACCAACAAACAATAGCTCCAAGGCTTGTCTTGCAAGGTAGAGCTTCCACTCTTTCTACAAGCTTGGTATCCCAACTCTCACATGTAAAACACAGTCAAAACAATTTTGGCAGAATAACCTTGCCAAGAATAAGTGTGATCCATTTTCCTTCTACACCATTTGTTTTGTAGAAATACCCCAAATGAAACATGTCCTCATGCATAATTAATTATCTTTTTAATTAATTTAATAGTAATATTCACCCACACACTTGTTACACTCTCCCCAAGTTGCACAAGTAAATACCAGTTTTATTTTATTTAAAAAACCATTTTCCCTCACATTTTCCAATGTGTTTCTATTATCATTTAATGAGTGTCTCCTAACCATATCTTAGTTATAGTTGGATTAAGAGTATTTTTATAGTTAGACTAGTGGTAGCTTGAATCTAGATATCATTCTATGTGTAAACCTATTCTCTCATATTTTTATTCTTTCTATTTTAAAAATCTCTTTGATTATTTTCATGCACACATGTGCATTCTATCAAATCTTTAGATTTTTCTCACTTTTTCCTTCAATTGAATTATCTCAATTCTTTTAATTTATTTAATATTTTAATTTAGTCCCCTAACTAAACTTAGACTTAGGCTTAGTATTACAATTAGGCTTAGACTTTTATTGGGATTTATAATTAATAATTTACTATTTAACTAATTATTTTAGTCCAACAAGGTCTAATCATTTCAATGTTTTCTAGGCCACCTAGATTTATTGACCCAAGCTTTTAATTACGCAGTGTGCCCTTTAAGACGCACCTCTGTTTGTCCAACCCTTGGAGTCAACACTCCACTTAGTCGACCTTATGAGAGACTAAGGGCTTCTAAGGAATAAGGAATATGCCTTATTGCACGCCCCTTAGAATGTTTGTGAGTGTCTTTCCCTGTCCGCCCTCACGACATCATAGACCTCTCAAACTAGGTAATCGTTAACCTACAATTCCAACCACGACGAAAGTGCTAGTAGGCTATGACAGGGACGATACCACACCTCTCCTTCAATTTTTGGTTTCTTTGCATGGCCCCTCTACTCCTTATGTGAGTTAGATTAGAAATCATCGTCAATCTTGAATCCACTGAAAAAAACATTGTCAATAATCCATATACGTAAATCATACTGAAATCAATCATGTGTCACATGTGTGTAAAATAAAATAGTCAAACAAAATACAATCCAATCCTTGACTCGATCCAGAGTCCAAGGAAGTTCATCGATGCCATCAACATACATAACCTGTCATGTGCCTTGTACACTCAAGAAAACTCATCAATATCATCTACCACTCTATATACATCAATATAACAATATGTCACAACAAAGCATCATCATCATAAATAACCCATAATCGAAACAAAATCATAATATACCATAACCGGATGACTTGCATGCAAGTGTCCTCAAATAATATGTCAATAAAGGAGTGCTCAATAGTAAGGGATGTTACAGTATTGGGTTTCCCAAGTCATATATTATGTTTATTTGTGGATGGTGTTTATATTTTTTATGTTCTCTATTTTTCACATTTGAACTATTTCATACATTTTGTTAAGAAGAAAACCAGTACTAAAAAATATGAGATGTAAAGGAAAAAAAACTTAATAGTAAATATTTCAGTTATTTATAAGGTCGACGGAGGCGGCTAGAAGGTAAAGTCATTCTTGCAATGAAGGTCAGGTCTTGTGCTCAAACCTGAGAAAGGACATGGTCTAGTCGCGGAGCAAATCTTAACTGGGCCAAGTCTGCGTACCTTTTCCTCAAGGTGTAGGACAGTCGGTGATAGAGTGTGTTGTTAAGGCACTCTGTGATGTTAAAGTCATCAGTTCAAAACCTGTGGGGACAAAAAATTCAACCATGTTAAGGGTTGGTGTGCCTCAGTCTGGGTGTGATCTCCAGGTGATTTTGACAGCTTAGATGCCCCTGAGTCGTGGTTTCTTAGCCATAGGTTAGTGCCACATGCCACGTACAAAATAACAACAACAACAAAAATTCAGTTATTTATCATATCTGTTGTGACGAAATGTTGTAGTGGAAGACCCATGACAATTTACAAATCATATTGGTATCAGACCATTTTTTTCTTTTGGGTATTTCTAGGAAGTTGTAGGATCCAGGAATCGACTTAAAGAGAAGTTGCAAAAACCCTAACCATGGTAGATTATTTTATTCATAACAATCCTCGAAATCCATTTGAAGAGATATTTGAGTGGTTGGAAGTGCATGTTTCTAACATTATTTACAATATGAACCTGCTCATGGCATCTCTAGCAAGCAAGATTGGACCATTCAAAGATTATGGAGGCTCTAAATTAGAGATCGGATTAGAGGGTAAATCAGGAGATCAAGAAGACTCTGGAAAGGAGTCACAAAATTAATATGAGAAAGAGTATCCAAGTTCGAGTGCCATGAATTCATAGTCCCTATTCAATATGGAAGTGAAAGTGGACATAAAGCCATACCAAGGTGAGATCGATGCATTAAAACTGAATCATTGGTTGAAAAAACTAAAATTTTATTTTGGTGCTCACATAGAGATGAAAGGAAGAAGATTTATTTTGCTAGATTGAACTTGTAAGGGCATGCCTTAACCTAATGGGAAAGCCACACATAAACACTCAGGCTAGAGGTTGATCTTCTAGTAACTAGGTGGGAGGACTTCAAAACCCTCATCAAGTACCAATTCTACCCTATCGAGTATGTAGAGGACCAACGGATCCGATGGAACTACTTAATGCAGAGGCAGAGGAAAAGTTCACAAGAGTACATCATTGAGTTTAGAAAGATATCCATCATACTAGGTATCTCTCTCAAGAACCCAGATGTACTCCTCAAGTATTTGGGGGGTTTACATAGTCATATACAAAAGTAGGTGATGTTATTCAATCAAATTATAGTGAATGAGTTGTGTGTATATGAACAATGCTTGGAAAACATGAGCCAAAAGAAAGAGAAGCCACATGGATGAAAGTAGAAAGAGCACCAGGAATATTCCAAGGAGGGGAAGAAGAAGTGGAAAGGGGGAAAAGATAATAAGACAAAATACACTACACATCAGAGTGAAGATCCAAACATCCATTGCAATCATTGAAACATTGATGGCCACACCAAGGAAAAATTCCAGAAACTACATCAAGAGCTGAACCCAAAGAATCACAAGATGGATGCAAAGAAAAAGAACCTTCTAGTCATAGATTCAATCAATCAGGTTGAAATTAGCTCAAATGTGGATGAAAATATTGTCTACAAATTCGTGCAAAAGGAGGTGAATCTAAGTAACCTTCAACATCAGGAAGAGAAGGAAATGACCAAGCTCTTCCACATCAAGATTTAGGTCAAGAAGAACAAGAAATATGCCATGTTTGACTCTGGTTCACTAGATAATATCATAGCAGTGGATTGTAATGTTCCCAAGCCAATATTATAGGAACATCATGGTTTTGGTGCATTTTTAAACTTTTACTGAGTGTGGCATTTCATCAAACACTTTGTTGATTTACTTGTTTGCTTGTGTCTTATCTGCAAGTTGTCCTCTCAAGTTTTAGCCTTAGGGTTCTATTCAGTTTATTAAGCACACATCTACAAATATACTCAATGAAATACAAGATCTAACCATACAAAATATATGAAACCCCAAAATCATAGATCTGACCTTTATTATTATGAAAAGAAAGAACCTGATACAAAGTGGATGCATATATGGAATAACATCAGATGGCTCAAAGAGATAATATATGAGCTACTACAAAATGATCTTGATAAGAAAAAAAAACCTCCAAAGGATGAATATACAATGAACACCAATATAAAGGATATATGGGCCGCATGAAGTGCCAAATCTCAAGTTGGATGGTGCTACACCCTGCTGGAACACTGAAGACCCTAAATAATTCAACAATATTTTCAAAGACCTCCAAATACTCTATAGAAGATGTCAAACTGTAGATTAGGATATTTATATTCCCCTCATAAAATATCAAACCGAAATACCAAGGAATTCTCCTCCAAATGTTGAATCCTTAAGTGTAGTTGTGCCCTCCTGAAAACTGTCAAACCCTACAATTTCGGCCCTGATGAAGGAGTCCTCCAAATGCCTTGAAACTTGCTAGAAAGATAGATCAGGACACTGTAAGTCACTAGGTGAAGTCTCAGGGTTAGATATGAAGTATAACCCCTCCAAACTGAATAGATCTGAATCTCAAAAATTCCCTCTTTCTCTCGAATTCATCCCAATGCTCTAGGAAATCATATGTACCATAGAACCCTCTCAAAAAGAACCATAAATGATGGTGAATACCCTCCAAGAAGAAACCATATGCTCAAATCTTAAAAATCCCCTCTCCTTGTCTAGATCGAACCTTCCTTCAATGAATGGTGCACCCCCCTTGCTGGAAACCCCCAATGGTGCACCCTCTCTTTATTCTTGTGTCTGTGGTTGGTGTAGAAACCTCATGCATTGAATAGATCTGAACTAGAATGGTGTGGGGGTGTATCTTATCCTTGATACCAATCTTGGGACAAGCTAGGCAAAATATTTCACCACTGAATCATCATCTAGCATTTGTTAAGTAAAAACCCTCAAAACCCCCAAGGTATGGGCTCTCTAGCTAGAAGCCATATATCAAAATGATAAACATACATGACTGAATGAGAGAATAGAGGCCCTTGCCTCTTATTTATACTTCCTACATCCCTTGTCTCTCCAAAGTTACTTTTCTTTTTTAATTATTAGTTAATTAATTAAATCACTTTAATTAATTAATTAACCTTTTTACCTCTTAAAAGCGCCTTATCTCTCCTTGTGGCTT
Organism: Picea sitchensis; assembly: GCA_010110895.2. NCBI lineage: Eukaryota > Viridiplantae > Streptophyta > Pinopsida > Pinales > Pinaceae > Picea > Picea sitchensis. The sequence goes on along the minus strand of SNQJ01S0181971.1, from coordinate 42,845 downwards.
CCCTGGCCACTGAAAGTCAATTCTCACCATCTTATCCTTTATTTTTTATCCTACTGATTCCAATGAGATAGTACAATGAGAGGTTCCTCCAAGTATTGTGCCCAAAATGACCTCTTCAATGAATTTAATTGACTTATAGTTCAAAATACTCAAAATCATGGAAATTGTCGGAATGAAACAAAACCAAAGCTAATCCATGCAGAGTGGATCATAATGATGAATAGGATGAGCGATGCAATATGGACCCCAAAATATCTCTCAATAGCTCATGTACTCACTATAATCCCCAACTAGCTGCTCTAGTCACCATAACCCTTTGTAATGGAATGATGTCCCAAAGTGGGGACATTACAGTCCTCCCTGCTAGAATATTGCTTGTTCTCAAGAAATAAACAAATCGCTCCAAGTATAATACCAGGATCCTATGTCCACCTGTGGGACACACAATAGACCCCATCCAAAGATGAACTATCACACACTCTACCCCCTGGTTTCCATATCAAGACATGAACTGCAATCCCTTGGGAAGAATAATACTGAATTGTATTAACACCATGAAACTCCTGCTCATGACTCATGGCCTCATCCCTGACTGATTCCATCCTCCAAGATACTACCAATATCAACACGACCTCCATGAAATGACAATGTTGATTCCATAATGAGGTACTGCAAGACCTCTATGAGTCACCCTCAATTGGTGTGATTTCCTCAACATTGAAGCTCAATGGAAAGTCAAAACAACTTTCCCCTGCAAAGGTCCACTCTCCTTTGTCAGTCAATGAAATGATCAACAATCCATGTATCCCATGCTAGCCTCTATCAAAGATAACCATGCTCACACTGCACTATGTTGACCATGCCTGACTACTCACTTTATATATATTGAATCCTCCACTCCTGGATCCTCAAGTTGAAGTACCTGTGGCACTTGGACCTATTCTCCAGAAGCTGCATATGTAAGAACATCTCTGTGGAAGTAGTACTTGCCCAACCATCTCCATGCCCGATCATGATGATCAAGAGGGAGAAAATGTCTCACTCCATAGGACAAGTACTTGTAGGCCCACTCCAAACTAACCCAAGGTGGAGTGTGTGGCTCTCTGGATCAACATGATGTAAAACATACTAGTAACAAAATGAACTCTCGGATCCCATGGAAAACATGGAATTTTATCACTTCTAGTCTCCGCTAGCTACTCCTGTGTCAGACTGATCACTACTGAAAGCCCTCTATGCTTATTTGTTGTGACCTAGCCTATGATGCTCACCATCACACACCAAGTCTCAACTATCTGCCTAACATGGTCAAACTCTAACCTGATGTATTCCATAAAATTACTCCTCTCATGTGGTCTCAGCCTACTCATTCTCCATTCCCTTTGCCACTATCTATCTCTCATCATGCTATTGTCAATGATAAATGTGTCGGGAAAGGATAACAAAAACCTGTGTATCTGACTATAAACTATAAAACATCACATGCTTTGGTCAATCCCAAGGATTCAACCAAAATATCATCCACTGGTATCCATGGTACATACTCTTCTTTGGTCATCACTGGCTCCCAATCATCCAGTACAACTAGAAGTAACTCCTCCAACTGTTGGTCCACCAAACTATACTTCTCATCTTCCATGCAAATGTTGATACGGTTAAGGTGATATCCCCTAACTATGTGATGCTACAAAGGAGTGGAATAAGCATGCTCCCATAAGTGTGTCTCCTCCCCGCAAGGAAATACACCCCTATGAATCCCACCATACATCTTGACATGAATTTGTGAGCTATCACTCACCATTGTATGCTACGACATACCATGTTGTCTCCCTTATATGCATGCCGCATCATGGATCCTAAGAGTACTACTGGATCAACCTCTGTCTGAAGGTCAACCACTCTCAAAACACAAATGGAAGTGTCCTCCATCAACTGGTGCTCCTTTGCTAGATCACCAACATTCTCTATCCATGTTACCGAAGGACATATCTGAGTGTCCACTAGGATAGATGAAGCGGATCTTTGATGGATCTCCTCAAGAAGATCCTCTGATATGGAATCTGATTCTTGAAGGGTTATCTATGTGCCTCTCAAGAATCCTCAAGTGCTCTCCAACTCCTCAGTGATTCATTCCATATCCAACTATTGCTCCCTCAAGGCCCTGTGATACATCTCGCCAATCCCCAAGAGGCAGTCCATGTCTGTCAACAACTGCTAGTAGTTGGTCATCATCATAGACACTCTATCCCTAAGAGTGTGAAAGTCATCCATGGAAAATCCCTCATCTGAACTACCATGTGCCACTGATGCTCTTCAATAGTAATTTGTCATCAATGCATGCATGTCATCACTGCACCTAGTGGCTACAATGATCATATCCTCACTGACTCTCAACTGTGCTGCTAAGTGGTGTGACTCCTGATCACATTCATGCTGAGGTGCCACCTCACGTCTCTCACTACTAGTGCCATCACTGGTATCCCCAACAATAATATCTATAGAAGATAAAGTGTTGAACTACCCACTGTCTACTATGCCATTAGTTCTACCCATATGTGACTTCACATCATCCTCAACTTATAGAGGCCTCTGAATCATATTGTATCCGATGTGAGTAGTTGTATCCTCCCGTGCAATCACCATGCTACTATAATCTGTGCCTAGATCCCATATAGATGTGTCCAGACACGTGCTATGGTCATCCTAACTAATAAAGAGTGCATCCTCATCAATGAAGGTCAATCTTGGAAGCAAGTTCCCCATCAACCTGTCAGTCTCCACAATCTTCTCAACTAATGGAGTCTCCAAAAGCTGCGACTCCATCTCTTCATGATTATGTGCATGTGTAAGTTCAACTGTCTGCACATCCTTTATCTCCTCCTATATCTGTGGATCTATAGGTCCATGGTGTGCATCCCTCACATACGACTCCTCTATGCTAATTTTATCCTCATATGATGTGGTTGTCATAAGTGTCTGTAAAGATGACATATGTGTCACGATCACCATAGGAAGCTGGTCATCTATAGGTGCTAACACGTGTGAGTCCTCACTAGTGTCACCACTTTGATAAGGTGTAAGGTCATCAAAAATATGTGATATGACCATTGAGGCATAAGTTCTATCATCCTATCCATCCCGTTGCTCCTCCAATGTGCAAGGGTCACTATCATCCTCAAGCATGCAAGAATCACTAGTCTTTGTGCAAGAGTCACTATCACCAGCCTCTGTGCGAGAGTCACTATCATCATCATACTACTCTATATAAGAATATATCGATCCATCCTCACATGCCTCATCATCACTGTCATGGAGTACCTCAGTAATATGCTTCTGACCCTTACCCCTACACCTATGATCTGATTCCCAAGGCACCTTGCAACTATATAAAAGTTGTGTGATCCTAATGGGCGTGGGGTCTCTCTATTATTCCCACCATCTAGTGTCTTTGGCTATATTTTCCTATACTAAGATGATCCTATGTAAAACCTCATCTTCACTCCAACCGAGATGTCTTAGGGATACATATTGTGGGAAGGTTATTTGGGCCCTAGTTTCCTTACTAAGGGATGAGTATTTTATCTCCAAGTATATTATCTCAAAGTATATCTCATCCATTTCTCCTTGTGTAAGACCCCTCAGGCTGGAAGGAGTTTAGGCTCCGATACCACTGTCATGTTCCCAAGAAAATATGATCTAGGTGTATATCGGTGGCCACCCAACTTTTCCAACTGGGTCAAAACAACTTTCTGGCAATTTTGGCAATTTACTATTTTTAGCAAGTTTTAACTTCCGGGGCCATTTTGAGGGCCTAAATGAAGGTTTTTTGAGATCGATGTTCTCAATGATAATTGAAGGCATGATTGATTTCCAAAAATGAATCTCCTCGATGATACCTTTCCAACGAGCTATCATACATCTAAAACGGAGATCGTATGCAAAAGTTACGGCCCCGGGAAGTTGATGTACTAACTTGCTTAAACGGGGCCCACATGTCTTTTGGCGCTTCATCTCCTAGGGTTAGGTTTTTGGATGTCTAGGACTTTTGGCATTCTTGTTTATTGTAAAAGGGCCTTCAGAGCCTCATTATAATCATCTTCTTGTGAATCCGAGTAGCCGTCACATCTCTTCTCAGAGATAAGCTGCCACCATTCTAGCGAGTCTTTCACTCTGTATTTTTACAGTCTATGTACATTTCTCTGATTAATAGAAAGTGTGTATTACTGTATATCTGTGTTTATGGTTGCATCTATGATACATTTATGTTATATTATTGAATATCTACAATATCTCTGTGCATTTCTTTATTATATCTCCGCTCTCATTTCATGCCGAATATAATCCGGATCACAATATGATAGGAACATCACGTTTTTGGTGCATTTTTAAACTTTTACTGAGTGTGGCATTTCATCAAACACTTTGCTAATTTACTTGTTTGCTTGTGTCTTATGTGCAGGTTGGCCTCTCAAGTTTTGGCCTTAGGGTTGTATTTAGTTTATTAAGAATAGATCTACATATATACTCAATGAAATACATGATCTAACCATACACAAGATATGAAACCCCAAAAGCATAGATCTGACCTTTATTATTATGAAAAGCAAGAACCTGAGAAAAAGTGGAGGTAGATATGGAATAACATCAAATGGCCCCAAGAGATAATATATGATCTGCTAAAAAATTCTCTTGATAAGACAAAACAAGCCTCCAAAGGGTGAATATACAATGAAGACCAATACAAGGGAGATCTGGGCCGCATGAAGTGCCAAATCTCAAGTTGGATGTTGCTACGCCCTGTTGGAACACTGAATACCCTCAATAATTCGGACCTACTATCAAAGACCTCCATATAATCTACAAAATATGCCAAACTATAGATCAATATATGTAGATTCCCCTCTTAAAATATCAAACTGAAATACCAATGAATGCTCCTCCAAATGTTGGATCCTCAAGTGGAGTTGTGCCCACCTGAAAACTGTCAAGCCCTACAATTTAGGCCCTAATGAAGGAGGCCTCCAAATTCTATGAAACTTGCTATAAAGATATATTGGGACATTGCGAGTCACTAGGTGAAGTATTAGGGTCATATCTGAAGTATAACCCCTCCAAACTAAATAGATCTGAATGTCATAAATGCCCTCCTTCTCTCTAATTCATCCCAATGCTCTAGGAATCATCTGTACCATAGAACCCTCTCAAAAACCACCAGAAATGATGGTGAAGACCCTTCAATAAGAAATGATATGCATAAATCTCCAAAATCCCCTCTCCTTGTCTAGATCAAACCTTCCTTTAATGAATGGTGTGCCCCCCTTGTTGGAAACCCCCAATGGTGTGCCCTATCTTTCTTCATGTGCCTGTGGCTAGTGTAGAACCCTCCTGCACTGAGTAGATCTGAACTAGAATGGTGTGGGGGCATATTTCATCCCCGATACCAATCTTTGGACAAGCTAGGTGGAATCTTTAACCCCCGAATCGTCCTCTAGGGTTTGTTAAGTCAAAACCCTCAAAACCCCCAAGGTATGGGCTCTCTAGCTAGAAGTTGGATATCAAAATGATAAAATACATGAATGAATGAGAGAATATATTCCCTTGCCTCTTCTTTATACTTCATGCATCCCTTGTTTCTCCAAAGTGACTTTTCTTTTTTAATTATTAATTAATTAATTAATTAACATTTTTACCTCTGAAAAGCACCTTATCTCTCCTCATGGATTCCATGGCCACTGAAATTCACTTCTCACCATCCTATCCTATAGTGTTTCTTCTCTCGATTCCAATGAGCTATTACACTGAGAGGTTCCTCCAAGTATTGTGCCAAAAATGACCTCTTCAGTGAATTTAATTGACTTATATCTCAAAATACTCAAAATCATGGAAATCATCAGAATGCAACATAACCAAAGCCAATCTATGTGGAATGGATCATAATGATGAAATAGGATGAGCAATGCAAGTTGGACCCCAAAATATCCCTCAATAGCTCATGTTCTTGCTATAATCTCCAACTAGCTACTCTGGTCACCATAACCCTATGTAATGTAATGATGTCCCAGAGTTGGTACATTACATGGATCTAGTCAACAAGATTGGATTGGAGGTCCATTATCATCCTAGCCCCTATTCATTGGGTTGGTTAAACAAGGATGAAGAGATAAAGTTAACAAAATAGTGAAAGATTAAATTTTTTATAAGTGTTGATTTTATTAATGAAGTGGAATTGGACATAGTACCCCTTGATGTATGTGGAGTAGTGTTTGGAATTCCCCAAATGTATATGAGGGATAATATATTCATGCAAAGATCCAACCAGTACTGACTAATCAAGGATGGGAATTCATACATCATTAACACACATAAAGGAAGGTCAAATATCTCACTCGTAAGTTCCAACCAAGACAAGAAGTTGATTAGTTCTAGTAAGAAACATGTTTGTGTTTTCTTCAGAAAAAATCAATTTGGCGATGAGTCAACGAGAGTGAAGGAATCCATGGATGGGTGTACTAAAGTGTAGAAATATCAGTTGGAGTAGTTTCTACAGGAATACAGAGGAGTGTTTGAGCAGCCTAAAGGGATACCACCCAAGAGGGACATGGAGCACAAAATATAGTTATTTCCAACCTCTCCATTGTCGATATTTTGGGATGTATATATAGTTGATTCTAGAAGAAAATGAAGTGAAGAAGAAATTGTAGTAGTTGTTGTAGCAAGGTATGATTCAACGAAATAACTCACCTTGTGGGTGACCCATCATAATTTTACCCAAGAAGGATGGGACTTGGAGAATGTGTATCGACTATAGGGCATTCAACAAGTTTACACTAAAGAATCGATACCCTCTACCAAGGATCAATGATCTACTGGACCAACTGCAACATACCAAGTAATTCACTAAGCTATATTTTAAATCATGATATCACCAGGTATGATTCAAAGAAGAAGATACTTGGAATACTACCTTTAAGACAAGACAAGGTTTGTATGAATGGTTGGTTATTCCTTTTNTGGACCAACTGCAACATACCAAGTAATTCACTAAGCTATATTTTAAATCATGATATCACCAGGTATGATTCAAAGAAGAAGATACTTGGAATACTACCTTTAAGACAAGACAAGGTTTGTATGAATGGTTGGTTATTCCTTTTGGTTTATGTAATGCAGTAGCTACATTTATGAGACTAATGAATGATGTTTTACTACATTATCTATATTCATTTGTTATTGTTTATTTAGATGATATATTGGTTTATAGCGCTACCTAGGAGGAGAACATATCACATATTATGCAGGTGTTAGAGACTCTGAAAAATCACTAGTTGCTGACCAATCTCAAGAAACGTGATTTTGGGAAGCAATATTTAGTGTATTTGGGGTATGTGATCGGTGGAGGGGAGCTCAATATAGATCTTTCAAATAAGGGGGACATCATGAAATGAACAATTCCTACAAGTTTCACTGAAGTTAGGAGTTTTGTTGGAGCAACACAATAGTTGTGGAATTTCATAGCTTCATTTTCAGTGGTAGTTGCACCACTCCACACTATAACAACCAATGTTAAGATTCTACAATGGGGGAAGAATCAACAGAAGGAATTTGATGAGATGAAAACAAATATCATTCAAGCACCATTGCTCATACTACTAAACTTGCATAATCCCTTTGATGTAAAGACATATGCAAGTGGGTATGCCATGGGGCTAGTACTAATGCAGGGAGGAAGGCTCATCTGCTATTATTCTAAAGTATTTCATAGGGAAGTTCTCAACTAACCTACCTATGACAAGGAGATATATGCCTTAGTAAAATATATCAAAAAGTTAAAGAATTATTTGATGGGAAAGGAGTCCATCATCCACATAGATCACTAGCCACTACAATATTTTTAGGCCTAGAGTAAGCTACACCAAACCGAGAACTACAAGTGGAGGGGTTCTTACAACAATTTCATCTAAGCATCAAGTACAAGAAGGGTAGAACAAATAATTTGGTGGACATGATTTCACAGGCACCCACATCCAATATTACATCCTTGGTAACTTTGATGCACATGGATCATTTTACCCATGATGCATACAAATAGGAATACACATAAGATGAGGACTTCAAGGATGTGTTTCAGTATCTACAGGGCCAAATTCATATAGAATAAGGTGATGACAAGGATAACTATCATTTCAAAAATTGTTTAATCTAAAATCTTGACAAGATCCGTGTCCCTAAAAGTGAATGACTGTAGCTTATCAGAGAGACTAACACCTCTAAGGTTGTAGAATATTTTTGTCTTGGGAAGCCGATTGTCAATTTACAAAGGTATGTGCATTGGCCTAGAATGGAAGAAGATGTAGCACAATATATTAGAGGATGTATACTTTATTGTACCAATAAGCCTAGTATCATGAAGTAAGTTCTATACTATACTTTAACTATACCCACTCGACCCTGGGAAAGTATTTCCATGGATTTTTTGGGAGGTTTACTAATCACTAATCACACAAAAGGGACATGACTATTTTTTTGTGGTATTTGACAGGTTCAAAAAAATGTGCATTCTCATTCCTTGTAAAAATAACATCAAGGGACAAGAAATAACAAATGTTTTCTTTGAACAGGTCTGGGTACACTTTGGCATACCAAGGAACATCTTCTTAGATAGGGATACTAGATTTATCAGTGCATTTTGGACTACATAGTGGGAAAATATGGACACTAAGTTGAAGAGGTATACAACATTCCATCCACGGACATATGGGCAGACATAAGTAGTTAACATGAATTTGGTGCAACTTTTGAGGGGTTACAATCAAAAGCATTCAAATACTTGGGATGAAAATCTAATCTATATAAAACACTCTTATAATAGAGCAATCCACACTTCTACTGGTATGTCACCGATTGAAAATTGTTTTGGGTATTTTCCACCTTCACTCTTAGATGTTGTATATGGACAACAAGGATGAGTGAGGGAGGACCTCACAGGAGATGCATTAAAGGAAAAAAAAATGTTGAGAAGATCGGGGAAATCCATTTGCAAGTATAGGAGAGATTGAAGAAGTAACAACAAAAGTACAAGGCTAGACATGAACAATAAAGAATAGAGGGAACATTTATAGTGGGAGACATAGTATGGTTACAATTGAATAAGTAAAGGTTATAGGATCCTGGTAAGAAGATCAAGGATCTATGGTATGGTCCTTTTGAGGTATTGGAAAAGGAGGGAGACAATTTATACAAACTCAGTCTACCCCCATACATGTGCATTTACTCAATAGTGAATGTGGATAATCCCAAACTCTACGAGCCTTCCATGTTGAATCAGGGGGAGGAGTATGTATTGCCTTCCATAGAGGACTTAGCACTATATGCTCAGGAAGATTTAGCAGAGGACATAGTTTTGCAGAAGTCATCCAAAACTACAATACATGGGCATCATGATCTTTGGCATATTAGGTTGAAAGGAAAAATTCCAGGAAAAGAAAATCGGTACTCCAGGGAGAAGGTGGAGGAAAAATTTCCTCACTCATTTAGTAAATATTTTGGGGACCAAAATACTCCCTAAATGGGGAGGTATGATCCATATTGGATCATTATATTGTTTTTCATCTATCTCGATTCTTTTATAGTGGGAAAAATGGGAGGAATCAACTTGCAAGGTCATTTCAGTGGCAGGTTCCAGTTTGAAAAAATGGGGTCTAAAACCTTTTAGAGCCATTTTAAGGCATTACACAATGTTTTTTGGGGTTTTGGGGTTTGAAACTTGTCCATACTCCCTTCACGGTGTTCTACAATATGTGACCTTTCCAACAATGCATATTGTGCATCAATCAGAGCTCATATCCGAAATTTATGCCTCCTGCAAGTTGAATTATCATATTGACCACCTGATCTGGATTTTATGAGCAGAATGAAATGAATACAGATTATTAACAAGTGCTTAACACAAAATAACAGAGATACAGTAAAACTAGTTTTCTATTCAATAACTAAATAAGATGAAACTGTAAAATGCAATGGAAACAAGCTTGCTGGAATGGTGGCGGCTTATCTATGAGAAGAGATGTGACAGCAATGCGCATTCGCAAGAAGAGAGTCAAAATGAGGATATGAAGGCCTTTTTACAATAAGAAAGAATTCCAAAATCCCTAGACATCCAAAAACCTAACCCTAGGAGATGAAGCGCCAAAAGTCATGTGGGCCTCGTTTGGGTAAGTTAGTACATCAACTTCCCGCGGTCGTAACTTTTGCATACGATCTCCGTTTTAGGCATGTGATAGCCCGTTCGAAAGGTATCATTGAGGAGATTCATTTTGGGGGATTAATTATTCCTTTGGCTATCATTTAGGAGCTCAATACCTAAAAACCTTCATTTAGGCCCTCAAAATGGCCCCAGAAGTTAAAACTGGTAAAAATAGTAAATTGCCAAAAATGTCATAAAACTGTTTTGAGCCGGTTGGAAAAGGTGGGTGGCCACCAATATCCATATGGATCAATCCTCCCTCCTTAGGAATCAATGGTCTCCATTGAGTTGAGATCCCCCATTAGATGAGGAAATTTCTGTTGAATTTGGCCCCGAGTGAGCCACTTGCCTTGGTGCAAGAGCTGCCCTGCTTTGACGACTCGATAAATTTGGATCCTTTGTTGTTGAGTGCCCTTGATCTGTTTGTCCACAATATGATCATTGGATTCTTGTTGTATGCAGTTGGGGTTGATCTCTGTTGGTGTCATCTATTCTGCTACTTCTGAGGTGTCCAATAATGGTGGGAAATAAGGGCGAAGGAGATCCACGTTGAACACTGGGTGCAGGCCAAGGAAAGGAGGAATGCTGAGCTCAAATTAATTATCCCCCATGGCCTTGGTGATAGTGTACAGTCCATAACGGAGTGGGAGAAGCTTCCAATGAGGTCCTGTAAGGCATTCTTTCTGCAAGTGCAACCAAACTTTGTCACCTACCTAAAACTTATGCGGCACCCGATGTTGATCATGGCGTTGTTTGTACTTGTCATTGGACTTTTGTAGGATATCCTGAACCTGTTGGCAGATGTGTTGGATCCGCTCAATGAAATGGGTGGCTTTGTCAGCTTCAGTTGGAGCAGGAGATGAGTCAGTTGAGGTGATCGCAAGGGGAAGTGCAACATCTATGGGACCCAATGGTTGGAATCCCAAACCCACTTGAAAGGGGTTGTGACCGGTTGAGCTATGCAAGGCTCGGTTGTAGCTATGCTGGACATAGGGAAGGCTCTCATCCCATGTGCGAGGGTTCTTTGAATTATACATGCGAAGGATATG
>SNQJ01S0181971.1:1396-17483 GCA_010110895.2 Picea sitchensis | reverse complement strand
GGAGGAGATATAATACATGTCCAGGGTCCCATATTCATCAGTAGTTGGCAGCTTGATGTATGCAATGGTTTGCACAAGACCAGATATTGCACATGCAGTGGGAGTTGTGAGCAGATATATGAACAATCCAGGTAAAGAACATTGGGAGTCAGTAAAGTGGATTCTCATATACTTGAGAGGTACTGCTAATCATGCATTATGTTTTGGAGGTTCAGAAACTATTCTACAAGGATATGTTGATTCAGATATGGAAGGTGATAAAGATAGCAGGAGGAGTACCACATGGTATGTGTTTACTATAGGTGGAACAACAGTAAGTTGGATTTCAAAACTACAAAAGGTTGTTACACTTTCAACAATAGAGACAGAGTATGTTGCTGCTACAGAGGCTAGTAAAGAGATGATTTGGTTAGAGAGGTTTATGGAGGAATTGGGAAAGAAGCAAGACAATAACAGGTTGTACTATAATAGTGAGAGTGACATTCATCTTGCAAAGAAATCAGCCTTCCATTCGAAGACTAAGAATATATAGTTGAGGTACCACTTCATATGATCTACCTTGGAAGATGGACAATTGAAGTTGAAAAAGATACACACTAGCCAAAATCCTGCAGACATGTTAACAAAGGGAGTAATCAGGGAGAAAATGAGTTCCTGCTCAGTTTCAGTTGGCCTTCAAGAATGAAGATGAAGATGAGAATTTTTCCAGGTCCAAGAAGGTTCAGAGTCCAACATATACAAAAGTGGTGGAGTTGTTGAGACCAGTCTCCAAGTGGGATATTGTTGGTTGTGGAGCCTGATTATCTTCCTGGTTCAGAGGTATTTTACTTTAAGCCATGTTTATACCCCATGAAGTATTTACACCCCAGAAATATGTACGCTCTTCCACGCGGGGGAGTGCAGAGGGTGGGTAACCCTTCTGCGGGGTCCGGGGAGGCTATCCCCCTGGTTAGGGGGTCTGGGGGCAAGTGGGTCCCCAGCGGGGGTTCGGGGGAGAAGCCCCTGAAGGAAAAATTACCTTGTAAATGTATATTGTAATTTCATTGTAAATCTGGACTGTTCATTATAAGGTCACAGATATAACGATAGAGATTATGTTAGAGTTTTTTTCCCTATAAGGCAACCCTCTTTTATGAGGGAAATGTATTAAGGCTATGGTTGATGGTGAATATTATATTCTGAGATAGGAGTCTGTGAGAGAAATAAGAGGAAGTTACAACGGGTTTGTTGTAGGTTATATCCCTTCATATGCTGGATAATAATAAAGGAAGGACCTGGCAATTTCTCTGGTGGATGTAGCCCACACTGGGTGAACCACGTAAATCTGTGTCTCTATTGTATTGTATCTTTTGTGTTTTGTTTCCGCATTTGTTTTATTTTATTGCTCCACGGTTCTATTTTTCTAACAGTAATAGGGGAACCAAAAGTACCCTGCAAAATGAGTACGCCAGAGCTGGTGCAATTGAAAGTGTAGTTGAATATGCTAGATAAAGGGTATATTAGGACGAGTGTATCCACATGAGAATAACCTACATTGATTATGAAGAAAAAGGATGGCACATTGCATTTGTGCATTGATTACCGAAAGTTAAACAAGATGACCATCAATAATAAGTATTTATCACCAATGATTGATGATTGTTTCGATCAACTAAGAGGAGATATAATTTTCTCTAAGATTGACTTGAGATATGGATATCACCAATTTAGGATTAAGGATGAAGAAATTCACAATATAGCCTTTAAAATGAGATATGGACACTATGGGTTTGTGGTGGTTCCATTTGATCTTACCAATGCACCAACTACTTTCATGTGATCAATGAATAGTTTTTTCAACAAATACTTTGATAATTTTATCTAAAGATGGTTTTACAGGTGCTGAGAGATCTCGATTTGTATTCCAATTTCAACAAGTGTGAATTATTTCAGAAGGATATCCAATATTTTGGCCACACAATCTCAACAAAAGGAGTGGAAGTAGATCCCGAGAATATCAAGGAAATCATGGATTAGTATTCTCCTTAGAATTTAACAGAGGTAAGGTCATTCATGGGATTAGATGGATAATAATATAATGTTTATTAAGGGATTTTCGAAGATTTTCCATACCATTAATTCATTGTATAGGAAAGGAAATAAGTTTGTATGGTCCACAAATTTTGAAGCTAGCTTCCGACAATTGAAGCATATTTTTACCAATGCCCTTATTTTGAAGATCGCAGACCCTGAGAAATAATTATTGGTTTCTACTAATTCTTGCAAAGAAGGACTCGATGGTTTTCTTATGAAGTAGGATAAAGTGATATGATATGAGTCACAAAATATTGATGAGCATGAGAAATGATATGTCACCCACGATTTGGACCTTGCATCAATCATGCATGCATTGGATATGTGGAGGAATTAGTTGTTTGGAAGAAGGTTTTTCTTGATGGCATACCATTGTGCTCTAAAATGATCTAGGAGGATATCGATGTCTACCCACCTATTCCAACTGGCCCAAAAAAAGCTTATGGAAATTTACTATTTTTAAGAGTTTTTTGGTTCCTAAACTTTTGAGGTCATTTTGAGGGTATAAATGAAGTTTTTTTAGGATAAAAGCCTAAATCATAGCTATGATTGAGCCCCCAAAATGACTCTCCTCAAATATACCTTTCCAATGAGCTATCATGCGCCCAAAACAGAGTTCGTGTGCCAAAGTTACGCCCCTGGTAAGTTGATACACCAAACTACCCAAAACGGGGTCCAAAAAACTGTTGGCTTTTCATCTTCCGGGGTTAGGGTTTTGGATTTTATTTATGATAAAAATTCATTTGGCGCATCATTGCAATATCATATTCTTTTGAATTTGAGTATCCATCACATCTCTTCTCAGAGATAAGATGCCACCATTCTGGAAAGTCTTTCACTCTGTATTTCTACAATTTTGTACATTTCACTCATTAATAGAAATTGTGTATTACTGTATCTCTGTGTCTATGGTTATATATTTGATATATATCTGTTATATTATTGACTCTCTTGCAATATCTCTTTATATTTTTGTGTTATATTTCCGCTCTCATTTCGTGCCGAAAATAATCTGGATCAGTGGTATTAGAGCATGCTGCTCTTGATAATTTTTCATTGCATGTCCTTGACGAGGTTTGAGTATACTAAGTTGGGTATCGAGATTATCTCTCTTGAGGAAAATCAATATCGCACGCCCAAGAAACCCTCCATTGCAGAAGAAAAGAAAAACAACGGAGAAAAAGATTCTATCAATCTATTTTTTGAGCAAGCTCTCACGTGACATAGGGACGAAATGATGGAGAATTTTTCCCACATCCTTCAATGTCAGTCGATAAAAAAAGGAATGTATTCACCAAGCAACCACTTTGGAAGAACCTCTCATTTCAAGGTACAAGTCAATTTTGATATTCTCATATTTGAAGGTCAGATACATGCAGATGCCCTAAAAAAATGGTTAAATCTGCTAGAATGTTATTTCTCTATTCACAAATTTTATGATAGGCAAAAGATCACCTTCACACTCCTAAATGATCTTCCCCATGTCAAACATTGGTGGGAAACTTACTGGGAGAAAATTTCCATAGAGGAGTCTGGAATACATGCGACTGAGCCCACTTGGGATTTTTTTGTGGATGCAGTCAATGAACAATATTACCCTATTGGAAACTATGTTGACTGCTACATGAAATGAGCCACACTGTGTCAAGAGAGGGGAAAAGTAGTGTTAGAGTTCAACAATAACTTACATACCTTGCACACCAATATGGGTATCAAATACTCTGAGTGACATTTGGTTCTGAATTACCATGGGGCTCTACACAAATACATCGAAACTGAAATGTATTTTATGGACGTGTCATCACTGGGTGATGTTTATCGATATGTTGTTAAAATAGAGAAGAAATTTGAGAACCAGAACAAGAAGAAGTTATGTTTTGCAAATACACAAAAACCAAAGTATGGTAAATACAACCCTAACAACCAACCTTTAGAAAACAAGTCCAAGCCATAGGAAAATAATAGTAACAGAAAGACAAAGAAGGACACTGGAAAATGGTTCGATTTCCACAAAATCCCTTGGCACAACACCAATGAATGTCACTCAAAATAGTTATTGGTGGCCAATATCAAAGAGAAGGAGTTGAACCCTGATTTAGAAAATACTGGTAGAAGACAGATCATCGACACATACCATTGCTAATGTCATTCCCACAATAATTCAACTATAAGAACCAACAGATCCTGAAGAGGGGAAGCACCTTTTTCATTCACAGATGTGGGTGAAAGGGACCCCAATGCATTTTATTGTTGATAGTGGAATCCAGAAGAACCTCGTCTTAGTAGAGTTCATCAAATAGTTGGGATTTTTGACAACACAACACCCGCATCCATACAACATTGGGTGGCTTCAACATGGATGAGGCCTCTTTGTCATCCAACAATGTCGATTATCATATGGAATCCAAACCTTCAAGGATGCAGTATTATGTGATGTTTCCCCACTATATCTCTGTGATCTTCTGTTGGGCTAGCCATATATGTGGAAGTGCCATGCTATTTATGAGTCTCGACCCCATAGTGTCATTGTTACTCTAAGGGTTCATCTCTATATGATACTAATCCAGGAGGATCCTCAGGTCCAGAAAATGCTCAAAACTGAAAGTTCTCATATTTTGACGAGACCAATGCCATTGCGTCCGTCTCATTCTCCCAATTTCATCCATATATTTACTTTCTCAAACAGATGCTATATGCGAGAGTTATCGTACTCTGACCATTTTCCCAAATAGGCAAAAAGTCAATAGGTCCAGTCAAATGATGACATCAGCAGTGCTGACATGGCAGAGACAAGTGGCGACAAGTGGTAGTCCAGTAGAAGGTGATTGGTCAGTGACAGGGATCCAACCAATAGTTGACAAGTGGCATTTTTTTGGAAAATGGTTGGGTTCCACATGGCACCATGGTATTGGTTAATGGTTGGTGGAAATTTTTTTATTGGAGTCCATGGGGTTTAATCCCATGACCTCTTGGGTCAACCCAATCCTTTAACAAAGGTCCCTTGCCAACTCAACCTTGGTGGTTCTTGTAACACTAAAAAACAAAATAATATAAATAAAGGTAATAAAGTAACAAGGGGGGCGCCCAATGGATAAACCTCAGCCCTGGTTTTGAGGAGAATCCCATGAGACTATGGGGGCGTGCTCCAAAAGGGGATTATCCCAGCTAAGAGCCCTCCTTTTTAGCTTGTGAACCTATGCATATGCCTAATTATCAGGATCCAAGGGCGTGCCCAGCCCAAAAGGGGCTACTCTGTGTATTTTTGTTAAAAATGGGTTTTTTAACTTTAGAAAAGCCCAGATTTCACTGTTTTTTGGGATATTTTGGCCATTTGAAGGGGGATTTGATCCCAAAAAGAGTCCATATCTTTAGGGTAAGTTGGGATTCTCTTGTTGGGCCTAAATACTATAAATTTAAGGCTTTTTGAGCTTGAAGGGAAGCTTTGGTATGCAGGGAAATTGAGGAGCAACATTGTAAATTTGTCCATTTCTCATGAATTGAGGGGCATTTTGGTCATGTTGGAGAGGAGAGTTTGGGAGAATGATTGGATATAAGCAAGGAGGTATTGCACAAAATACCAAGAACATGTTGTAACATAAATAAAGCCAATGTAAGAGAACTTGAGTAGTTTGACGAGAAATAAAAAGAGGTCCTCCACTTGGAAGCGGGCCTGGAGACGTAGCCAAAGATTGGTGAACTCCGTTAACAACTTTCTTGTCTCCTTTTTATTTATTGGTTGATTTTATTCTCTCTATTATGAAGCATGATTTATGAGGCTGATCTCTTTAAATTATTAAGCATCTAATAATCATCACTTTGTTAAACTACATCTTGATTTTTGGATCAAGCAATTTGGTATCAGAGCTTTGGTTGTTTTGGAAGGTTTAACAAAGTGTAGGGTGGATTCTTACAAGATCCAAATCTCAGAAATGAGAAGGATCATTGGCTGAATTCATTCTTGAGATAGAACGATTGTTGAGGAAGAAAAAAATGGCTTCAGAAGGAGAGATTTCTCCACGAACCAAGAAACTAGAAGATGCACTTTTCTCCATGTTTGAAATGGTCAAAGTGTTGTATGAGGATTTATTGGAGAGAAAGAAACCAGCCTTGGGAGAGATATTAATGAAGGGTAAAATTGAAGGGGAAGGAGAGTCTTCAAAGTCTCCTCCTACGCCACCAGTCTTCAAAGTCTCCTCCTACGCCACCTTCACCACCATCTTCGCCTTCTTCTTCCAGTTCTATATCAAATTCTAGTTTTCATTCTACAACATCTACCATACAAAAACAAACACATAAGCATAAGTCTAATATGCCTTTTTTAAAACTTGATGTTAAGTTTGATTTTCCTTTGTATGATGGAGAACTAAATGCAGAAAAGTTAGATAATTGGATAAGACAAATTGAAGTGTATTGCAGGATACATAGAATCATAGATGAAGAGACTATGATCCAACTTGCTAGTCTCAAGATGGGAGGAACTGCCCTTGTTTGGTGGGAAAGCTGGACAAAACAGGATCTTAAGAAATTTGGTAAGACTCTCTCTTCATGGATTGATTTTACATCCTCTTTACAAAAGAAATTTTATCCTCTAGCTTACATGCAACAAGCTATTATGTCATGCCAGAACTTTAGACAGTTAAAAGAACAAACTATTCAAAGTTATACACAGGAGTTTCACAAAAGATCTTTGTTGTTTGGAATATCATTGGATACTAAAGAGACAATACTTAAGTATATAGGTGGCTTTTATAGTTATTTGCAGCATACCATTCTTATGTTTAATCCTACTAGTTTAGATGAGGTGTGTGTACAAGCGACTCATCTTGAATCTAGAGGCAAGAATGTAAATGTTGATTTTGTAAAACCATTTAAATCTACTAAAGGAAAGTTTAAAGGCAAGGGTAAAGAGAAGTTCAAAGGAAAGAAAACTTATATAGTGAAGAAAGAGAAACCTACGTGTACTCATTGTAAGAAGGAAGGCCATAGTGAGCATCTTTGTTGGATCCTTCACCCAGAGTTGAAACCAACAAAGTTCGGGAATAAAGGAAAACCAAAAACTACTGCAACAACTCAAGTCGATTTGGGGTCAGATTCGGGAGATGAGACAAAGGTCACAATCATGGGAATCAAAGGTAAAAATTATGAATCTAGTACAATTTCTTCAATTCAGTCTTTAAAAGTTGATAATGAAGTTGATGAGGTCAAATGAACAAAACTTTTTCATATAAGGGTAATTTCCAAACATACAAAAATTGATACTCTATTTAATAGTGGCTCACAAGTAAACTTGATATCATAAGCAATCATTAAAATGTTGGCATTAATCACTAAACCTCATAAGAAACCATATCCCTTAGGATGGATTCATAATGATAATCAATTGCAGGTGGAAAGACAATGTGTCCTAAAGTTTGCAATTAATGCACAATTCATAGATGAGGTTGAGTTGGATGTAGTTCCACTAGATATATGTGGTATTGTACTTGGAAGTCCATATTTGTATGATAGAAAAGCAATATTCTATCGTGAAGGAAATAAGTATCAATTAACTAAAGATGGAAAAGAATATATAGTAAGGGCTCATCAAAAGAAATTGAATTTATCACTAATCAACTCAAGACAGATGAAGAGGATTGTAAATGTCAGTAAGCGATATCTCTTAATGGTGGTAAAAGCTAAAGACACTATCGGAATGGATACTTTCAAAGACTGTGATGCAAAGTTAAAACATGATTTTGTTAGAATTGTTTCTGACTATGATGAGTTATTTCAAGTCCCGAAAGGATTTCCTCCAAAACAACAAGTTGAACATGAGATACAATTGCAGCAAGATGTTCCTCTTCCTAACATTGGCATGTACAGGTTATCAGTCTTGGAAAATGCAGAGATAAAGAAACAGGTACAAGAGCTGGTTGAACAAGGGTTCATCATACCTAGTGCTTCTCCATGTGGGTCACCTATCATCCTGGTGCCAAATAAATATGCCACATGGTGCATGTGCGTGGATTTTCGAGCTTTGAACAAAATCATGATAAAAAATTGTTACCCTTTGCCTTGCATTGATGATTTATTAGATCAACTGAAACATGTGGTTTATTTCACTAAGTTATACTTAAGAAGTGGTTACCATTAGATCCGGGTTGCTGAACAGGATATATGGAAGACTGCTTTTAAAGAAAAACATGGATTGTTTGAATGGTTAGTGATGCCATTTGGGCTTACTAACGCACCTACTACTTTCATGAGAGTTATGAATGATGTATTCAGGCCTTTCATTGATGAATTTGTAATAGTCTACTTAGATGATATTCTTATATTTAGTAGGACTAGGGAAGAACATGTCCATCATGTTAGGCAGATACTTTCAGTGTTGCAAAGAGAGAAACTTTTTGTAAAATTGTCAAAATGTGAATTTGGCAAAACATCTCTTGTATATCTAGGTTACATTGTAGGAGGTGGAGAGCTTAAGATTGATCCCTCAAGATTTGAGGTTATTGTAAATTGGCCAACATCTACGAATGTAACTGAAGTAAGAAGCTTGATGGGAGAAACACATTATTGGAGGAAGTTTATTGCAAACTTCTCTCTGATTGCAACACTTTTACATGCTTTAACAAGTGTGAAAAGGGGATTCTAGTGGGGAGGAATCCAACATAAGTCTTTCGATACTTTGAAAACAAAGATTGGTACATCTCTTGTTCTGGCATTTCCAGATCTCCAACAGTCTTTTGAAATTGAGACCGATGCAAGTGACTATGCCATGGGTGCAGTGTTGATGCATCACATAAAACCCATATGCTATCATTTTGTGACCTTCACTACAACAATAATTAACTATCCAACCTATGATAAAGAATTGTATGCTCTAGTACAAAGTGTTAAAAAGCGGAAACATTACTTAATGGGCAAAGAAACAGTAATACACACCGATCATCAACCATTATAGTATCTGCAATCACAAACTAAGCTACAATAATCAAGGCATTTTAGATGGATGGGGTTTTTACAACAATTTCACTTGGTCATCAGATATAAAAAGGGCATTCATAATAAAGTTGTTGATATGTTATCTAGGCCTCCTAGTACACTTGCTACAATCCTTAAGCACAATTCAATCACTCATGAAAGTTATATTGAACAATATGCTGAGGATAAATATTTTAAGGAAGTCTATGCAACTTTAAGTAATGGGAAAAGAGCAGAAGAACTGGATTATCATATTAAATACAAACTCTTGTATCATTTGGGCAAGTTATGTATTCCAGAAAGTGAAAGAGTCCATGTCATTAGAGAAGCACATACTTCTCTTATAGCAGGGAATTTTGGGGTAGATAAAACAGTTGCTCAGTTACAAATATTTTGTTATTGGCCTCGAATGCATGAAAATGTGTCTAAATATGTAAAAGGATGTACTATGTGTGCAATAAGCAAACCAAGTAACAAAAAGCTAGGATTGTACACTCCACTTCCTATTCCTTCTAGACCATGGGAAAGTGTATCTATGGATTTTGTGGAGGGATTTCCTATGTCTAGAAAAGGTCATGATTACCTGTATGTAGTTGTGGATAGGTTCAGCAAAATGTGTGTCTTGATTCCTTGTAAAAAACAGGTCATAGCCAAACAAACAACTCAAATGTTATTTGAAAATATATGGGTTCATTTTGGTTTACCTACTTCTATTGTATTTGATCGAGACTCCAGATTCCTAGGGAAATTTTGGTCAAGCTTATGTGAACTTATGGACACCAAGTTAAAGAAGAGCACGACATTTCATCCACAGATGGACGGGCAGACAGAGGTGGTGAACATGACAGTAGTGCATCTACTTCGGGCATATTGCAACAAACATCCTAAGCTTTGGGATGAACATCTGTGTTATGTACAACATGCGTATAATCGAGCCAAACATTCTTCTACTCAGAGATCTCCATTTGAAACTTGTTTGGGGTACTTGCCAAAGTCTCCTTTGGATTTTGTCTTTGGAAAAGACATTGCAACAGGAGGACATAGTGATGTGGACAGTTGATCCATCAGGCAGTACAGGAACAGTTGGAGAAAAGCCAGGCCAAGTACAAGGCAAGGCATGATATGCATCGAGTTGATCATCAGTTCAAAGTAGGAGATCAACTCTAGTTATACATCAACAAGGAAAGGATGGAAGGTGAAGGTAAAAATCTTAAACCAATTCGTTATGGTCCTTTCAGAATTTTAGACAAGATTGGTACTAATGCTTTCCGGTTAGAATTACCTCCATATATGAAAATCTATTCAGTTGTAAATGTGGGAAAATTGAGATTGTATGAGCCTCCTATGATTTAGGATAAAGGAGAGAATGTTCATATTCCTACCATCGAACATTTTTCTCCTGAATATATGAACGAGTTGCAGGAAGACACCATATTGGACAAAAGAGTTTGAACTTCTCGCATGGGTGATGTGGAGTATCTTCGAGTGGGATTGAAGGGCACAAATCCAATTCAGGCCAAGTGGATGGAGACCAGAAAGGTGAGGAAACAGTATCCTCACTTAGTTACCAACTGATACCATACTTTTGGTGGTCCAAAAGGTCCAAAAGCTTCCAAGTGGGGAGGATTGATCTAGGAGGATCCTTAGGTCCAGAAAATGCTCAAAAATGAAAGTTCTCATATTTTGACGAGACTAATGTCATTGTTTCCATCTCATTCTCCTGATTTTGGCCATATATTTACTTTCTCAAATGGACGTTGCATGCGAGAGTTATCATACTCTGACTATTTTCCCAAACAGGGATAAAGTCAATAGGTCCAGTCAAATGATGACATCAGTAGTGCTGACATGGCAAAGACAAGTGGTGACATGTGGTAGTCTAGAAAAAGGTGACTGGTTAGTGTCAAGGATCCAACCAAAAAATGACAAGTGGCATTTGTTTGGAAAATGGTTTGGTGCCATGTGTCCCAGTCATGGGCTGCCATGTGGCACCATGGTATTGGTTAATGGTTGGTGGAAAAAGTTTTATTGGAGTCCATGGGGTTTAATCCCATGACCTCTTGGGTTAGCCCAAGCCTTTGACATAGGTCCCTTTCCAACATGCCCTTGGTGGTGCCTGTAACACTAAAACAAAAAATAATATAAATAAAGGTGATAAAGTAACAAGGGGGGCACCCAATGGATAAACCTCAGCCCCGATTTTGAGGAGAATCCCAAGAGACTAGGGGGGCATGCTCCAAAAGGGGATTAGCCTAGCTAAGCACCCTCATCTTTATATTGTGATCCTATGAATATGCCTAATGATCAGGAGCCAAGGGTGCACCCAACCCAAAAGGGGCTACTCTATGTATTTTTGTTAAAAATGGGTTTTCTAACTTTAGAAAAGCCCAGATTTCATTGTTTTTGGGATATTTTGGCCATTTGAAGGGGGATTTGATCCCAATAAGAGGCCATATCTTTAGGGGAATTTGGGATTCTCTTGTTGGGCCTAAATACTATAAATTTAAGGATTTTTGAGCTTTAGGGGAGGCTTTGGTATGTAGGTAAATTAAGGAGCAACATTGTAAATTTGTCCATTTCTCATGAATTGAGGGGCATTTTGGTCATGTTGGAGAGGAGAGTTTGGGAGCATGATTGGATATGAGAAGGGAGGTATTTCACAATATACCAAGAACATGTTGTAACAACAATAAAGCCAATGTAAGAGAACTTGAGCAGTTTGATGAGAAATAAAAAGAGGTCCTCCACTTGGAAGCGAGCTCGGAGACGTAGCCAAATATTGGTGAACTCCGTTAACAACTTTCTTGTTTGTTTTTTCTTTATTGGTTGTTTTTATTCTCTCTATTATGCAGCATGATTTATGAGGCTAACCTCTTTAAATTATTAAGCATCTAATAATCGTCATTTTGTTAAACTACATCTTGATTTTTGGATCAGATACCATAGGTATTTCCAACTATTATCCCATCTAAACAATTCCGCAAGATAAAATCTCATACTACAAAATTCAACTTCTTCATAGTTTGTTCAAAAGGTGAACAAAAGAACACTGCAACCACTGCAACCTCAGTCCAAGCACCGTTTGTCAAGAAGAAGCAGGTCGAAAAGATTGAATAAAAGTGCAAGGGTTTATTCTTCACATAGTAATCTCATATATACAGATTGTTTAAAAATTCCTAACCCTTTCAGCCATATGTTCGTGACATCCTTCAACAAGTTAAGCAACACAACCTCTCCAACAAGGAAAGCAACTCATCAAGATACAGATTCAACAAGCACTTTTCCTTCTCCCCAAGGCACACAATTCAATGGATACCATTACTTCCTAAGGATGGAGTATTGATCTATGTGGATATCGGTGGCCACCCACCTATTCCAACTGGGCCAAAATTGTCTTATGGAAATTTACTATTTTTAGCAGTTTTTCGGTTCCTAAACTTGTGGGGCCATTTTGAGGTTCTAAATGAATTTTTTTAGTATAGAACACCTAAAATAAGGAAAAAGTCTCTAATTGATCCCATAAAATGAATCTCCCTGAATATAGATTTCCAATGAGCTATCGTGCACCCCAAACAAAGATCATATGCCAAAGTTATGCCCTCATGAAGTTGATACACCAAACTTCCCAAAACGGGGTCCACAAAATTATTGGATTTTCATCTTTTGAGTTTGGGATTTTGGATTTTCTTTATGATAAAAACTCCTTTGGAGCATCATTGTAAAAGAATATTCTTTTGAAAGCGAGTAGCTGTCACATCTCTTCTCACAGATAAGATGCCACCATTCTAGTGAGTCTTTCACTTTGTATTTCTACGGTATTGTATATTTCGCTCATTAATAGAAATTGTGTAAATTTACTCTATCTCTGTGTTTATGGTTATATATATGATATATCTTTGTTATATTAGTGGATCTCTTGAAATGTCTCTATATATTTATTTGTTATATCTCTGCTCTCACATTGTGCCAAAAATAATCTATATCATAAAATATCTATTTGATCAGCTACGATTGAACACCAGATAAGCTAAGTGTATGGAACTGATTAGTGCATTTGATTTTGAAATCAAACACATAAAAGGAAAGGAAAAAAAGAGTGGTTTATGAACTCAGCTAAATTGGGTAGAAAATACACTTAGAAATAACAAGTGTAAGCGATCTTGACATCAAGCAGAGAATAAGAACCCTCTTTCAAGAAGACAAGTTTTTGAATAAGGTAATAAAGGGATCACAATAAGAAATTAGTGAGAAAAATTATGAAGGATATCAACTTGCAATTGATGATTTATTATTTTCCAACAATAGGGTGTATGTTTCTGATTCAATAGAGATGAAACATATGTTGATTAAGGTTGGTTGTCATTGATGTCAACCCTTGAAGAAAGCCCTGTAGGACAAACGTTTGGGTAATGGACCTAAGATTGTTTGATGTAAATATGACTCATTATTGTTTTCTCATGGTTTATAAGAAGTAAATATGGATGAAATCCAAAGTGGTCCCCTTATGGTGAAAGCCCTCACGAGAAGACACTTTGCGGAGTAAGAAAACCCATGCTTAATTGTGGAATAATGAGATGAAGGACAATGAATTTGTTAGGGAAAATATCCTAGATGGATAGTGCTTTTCATTCCATTTCTGGTGGTATGTATAACGTCACATAACTCCTCACAGTTAGAGAGTTATGACCATGTGAAGTTGGAGAACCCAGGTTTGGGTAATGGACCCAAGTTTGTTTGATGGCTAACGATATGATTTTTAAAATATTTGAAGTTAATAATATTCTCGATGGATAGTACATGTCATTCCATTTCTATTGGTATGTGGAATGTCACATAACTCCTCACGGTTTGAGAGTTATGGCCTTACGAAGTTGGAGGACACTCTTATGTCATCTAGAAGCCCCAAAAGGTCAAGTAGTCAAAGTGGTTTAAGAGATTTTAAAAGGTAAATAATAAAGTGAAGTGATGAGTGTATTATAATTCAAAGTGAATACAAAATAAATTATTTCAACAATAAATGTAATGGAGAAACTAGAAGTGGGTTAACCCTAAAATAAGGAAAGTGGGCCAAGTGACCTAGAAGATGATTTTAAGGAAGTTACTTGGAGAGTATGAATAAGAGGCAAGGCTCTCTCATTTTAATTACACTTGAACATATTGAACATCTATAGGTGTCTGAGATAACCAAGGATATATAAGCCGAATTTATGAGGGAAGGTGAAGAAAATAAGTCCGAAATTCAAGGAAGGATAAATTCTTTTGATGGTACTTTCTAAGGTATGTTATTTACAGGTCATCTCACCATTTTCTCTATAAATTGTTTTCTATAATGATTCAGACTGTAAAATTTATATTCCATTGATAAAACATACCCAAGTATATGTGGTAAAAAAATCAATTTGTGGGTCATTGTATTTTGGGAATTACACTACGTGGAAAATAGGGTTTGTGGCTAGTCCTGAAACTAGTCAAAAACAGGTGTTTTGGGTAAAAACGTCATAACTTATTCATAAAAGATCCAAATTCAGTGAAACTAAATGTTTTGGTTAGAGTACATTCTTTATTATTATTTTTAATAGTTTCAGATCAATTCAACGAATATTTCGTGCGGGGCACGCTCTACAAGGTCGCTCTCTAGAATAAGCCAGAATTCAACAAGGTATGCCATTTTTTCTATAACACCTTTTCTGAGAGGTTTCAAGTAGTGAAACCTGGAGGAATTTCATAAAACACACTGAAGAACATTGTGTATTAGTTTCATATCTTTATACATTACATGTTCAAAGTTATGATTACATCAAGTTAGGGTTGTTGACTAATCCAAAACTAGGCATGTGAGACTAAAGAAAAGTTCGATGAAAATACTAGTCTCTTGTTGTTAAAGTTAAGGAAGCTTTGCAGGAGTGTGATCATATACACCAGGTCTATTACATATATACAAATAATATTTGGATGATAAAATGGATGAGGGGTTTTGGTTGAGGTACATGTTGAGTACATGGTTGAGACAAGTAGTTGATGAGCTGGCACATAAATGAGGTGTATATTTGATGATGCTGGTACATATTGATGAGTGATAGTTGATGCATAGTTGACACATGATTGGTACATACT
Organism: Picea sitchensis; assembly: GCA_010110895.2. Taxonomy (NCBI): domain Eukaryota; kingdom Viridiplantae; phylum Streptophyta; class Pinopsida; order Pinales; family Pinaceae; genus Picea; species Picea sitchensis. The sequence goes on along the minus strand of SNQJ01S0181971.1, from coordinate 2,330 downwards.
CAGTACATAGTTGGATGCACTTGTTCATGGTACAGGTTGATTACAAGTTGTTTGGTATAGGTTGGTGCATGGTTGATGCACTTGTTTATGGTACAAGTTTATTAGAGGTTGATGCATGGTTTAGATTTATTGGTACAGGTTTATAGTGGTATATCTCACAATGATAGTGCTTCCATCATTCTAATTCTACTTTAGGGAGGTTGGACGGGGCAAGGACAGGTGGTTGTAGCGAGAGAATTGGGGAGTTGGAGATTCCCTTAGCTTGTAGAATGAGAAACTAGGGGGTTGGAGCATCCTTCTAGTTGCATTTAGAAAACAAAGGAAGTTGTTGCTTCCAATGAATTTAATTCTTCAAGACATATAAGAAAAAACATTATGTAGTTTTCTCCCGATTTGGGTTTCCACATAAAACACTGGTGTACTGTGTATGTGTGTGGTTGTTTATTTCTTACTGCTCATTATTGGATAATAATTATACATTGATATAACATTTGAAGAAAAAAAATTATAATTACACTATTACTAATTCACCCCCCCTCTTAGTAATCCAACAATTGGCATCAGAGCAGGTTTCTTCAAAAATCAATTTAACCACTTAAAGGTAGATCATGGAGACTACCAACTCATTTAAAAATGGAATACCATAGTTTGATGGACAAAAGTATGGTTTTTGTAACATAATGATGAAGACATATATACAGGCACAGGGATTTCAAGTTTGGAAATCAATTGTAGATGGATACACAACACCAACAGTTCCACCAACAAATGAAAAAGAAGTGAAACTCAGTGAGAATAATTCCAAAGACAAAAATGCACTTTTGAATGGTCTCAGTGATACGGTATTCACCAAAGTTGCACATTGTAAATCTGCTAAAGAGATTTGGGACAAGCTTCAAAATATTTATGAAGGAGATTCAAAAGTCAAAGAAGC
>SNQJ01S0181970.1:6274-19194 GCA_010110895.2 Picea sitchensis | reverse complement strand
TGGACAGGGATTTGAGAAAATCCTTGTAGCAACACATCCTCCTTTTCTCAACAAATTCTTGAGCATTTTTAAGTTCTTTTGGTTGTTCAAGAGGTTCTTCTCATGAATGGATTAGTGTATGTTTTATTTTTTTTACAAAAACAAAGACTTCTATACCTCAAAGAAATAAATGAAATCATAATCAAACACACCACACCAAACAAACTTAAAGAAAAATTTGATCATGTACTCGAATGCCCTCATGTTACAAAGATCTCATTGTCACCATGTAGTTTCTTGACATGAGTTAGCTTTTCTTTCCATCAAATAAAAAAAAAAACTCACATAAAAGGAAACACACTTATAGTGCCAATATGGTGAGGGCTTGGAGATACCCACTAAAGTGGATGCACAGGTTCTTACCCCTCATCTTACCATTTCACCTCCTCCAAGTCATAAATGTTGGAAAAAAAAAAAAAATGCAAACAAGAATTTGATCGCAAAAAATGAAAGTCAAGAAAAAAAACAAAAATCTTGCAATTTCAAGAGTAATTCCTTTAGTTCCTCCCCGACAACAATGCCAAAATGTTGGGTTGATATAGTGATCTATATTCATCAACATTTATTATCAATCCAGGGGCATAATCTTATGAGACACATGCACAATATGTGTAGAACTAGTCATGAAATTGCCTAAGGATTCCTAGTAAAAATCAAACAACAAATACCAGACCCATAGACATAAATTAACCCTTATGATCACTATTCCTTAAGCTTGACAGTCTATTGATAGAGATTTAGATTGCAATAATTCACTCTATGTGCTAGCTTGCAAACACACTCTGTTTGGTCGATTAAATTCTGTAATCAGAAATAAGTATTTTTGGGTATGAGTGGAAGGTTAACTAAAAGTAAACTTAAGATTTCCAATCCTGAAATGAAATATGTTGAGAAGACAACTTACATATTTATTTCATCTTAGAGTATATTTTGTGATAATTATTGGTATAGCATAGTAGATGAAGATCACTCAAAAATTTGATTTTCTAACATCAGCATCCTAAATAATTGATCACCATACACAAAGTGACATTGTCTATAATTCAAAATTATGTATCTACGGGAAATTACAACGACTATGTTTCTATGGGATAGTACAAAGAAAAATAATATTTAAAATCAAATAACAGAAAATATGTAAAATTAAAGAAATTCAGATAAATGAGAGGAAGTACTTTCAACACATGATTCAAAAATAGAGACAACACATACAAGGGGGCCCTCCTGGGATATGTTAATTAAACTCAGAACTTGAAATGAACTTTAACGCATGAAATGTTCAGAACTTCATTATATTAACTTCAAGGAAAATATCAGAAATTACACAATATATCCAGAAATTACACAATATATCCAGGTTCATGACAATTTTCTCCATAACTTGATTGATCCCCCTTATAAAATATTCAATAACTAATTTCCAAATACATATAACTGTCCAATCAAATCAAAGATGGGTTTTACAAATTAAGAAAGTTGAAAATCGACCACTATAGAAAAATTTGGGAATTTTTGTTATGAATAATTGCTTGTATATCTCGCGTCATGCACTTTTTAGAAAATTTGTCTTGAAGTCACTTAAATGGCCCCATTCTGCACAAAACCCATGTCGTAGAATTTACTAATTCTCCCTCGTCGCCCAAGAAATAGTCTTTGAATATAGCTCAATACACTTTGTTTTAGAAAACAAATTACATAAAATATGCTCAGGTCTCCATTATAGCATTGGTCATGGTTGTTCCTTGATCTTATGAATCAAGTCCTTGATTGTCTAAGAAGATGATCCTCGTTCCTTACTTCTAGAATCAAATCCCCAATTCTATGAGTGAACTGTAGATTTCCTGTAATAACTACCCGCACATTTCTTGTAATAGTTGAATGTTGAATTTCCTATAATAGTTGTCTACAAGTTTCGTGTAATAGTTTTCTGCCATTTTTGACCTGCGTTGATTTCCAGGTGTTGAATGTCATGGAAAGGGTAAAATAAGTATTTCGCCATCTCCAGAGATTGGTGAATTACCTCCAAGTGAAAATCTTTACTTACAACGAGCGAAACTATATCAACCTGCAATCCCTGTAATGTCTGAGGAAACAAAGTCATTTCCTGTATTTACTGAATTATAGGTAATTTGCCAAATAAGTAGCCATAAACATTATTTATAAGAGAAAAAAATGAATTTATCTCAAAAGAACAACTTATTACATTATCCATACTTGTTATGCCATAAATTGACTGAAAGTAGACAAAAATGGAGCTTTTAAGGTGAAAATGGGGATGAAAGGGGTTGGAAAAGAAGTCAAAATTAACACCCAACAATGGTGTCATGTTCTTCCACACCCTTTTCCACCACTATTTCTTGATATGAACTTGAACATTATGAATATTTCCTCATTTCATAACTTAGTAGTATAAAAACCATTACTTGGATTTTTATCCCAAACTATATGTCTTCCTCCTTTCCAATAGTCACATTATTGGCTATTAATCTTTGAAAAAAATCTTCCCACTCCACAACTTCTTGATCCACCAAACCTATATATTCTGACTTCATCCATCCTCCTCCCTAGAAAATAGGACCTTCCATAGTTCTTGCATCTACCAATGACATTATAATGGAATTTCTTAAAGTACACATGCCAATATACAACTTGAAATCATCTCCACAACCAATCCAAGGATCCACACCAAGTTTGATGTTTTTTCCATTTCCTACCTTCCAAGCTAGCCAACTCCCAACAAGGGGGGAGGCTTGAACCAATGTTTCCAAAAATTGGATGCATTAACAAAGTTTTTATTTGGTGACCTAATCCACTCTAACACTGATAAAGGATAGATGTATTTTCGAATGAGCACTTCCTTCCATAATCGTGCCCTAATGATCATATTCCACAAGCTATTGGCAACCAAAGCCTTAGCAAAATGGAATATGTTCTTAAGACCCCAACCTCCATCCTTATTTGGTTTTTCTAATTTGTCCCATCGAACTAATTCCATTAATTCTCCTTTTTGTTCTTGCTAGTCCATAGGAAACCAAAAAATTATTCTCTTAGTCTTGTGTAGAATCCCCTTCGGAATGTATGCTAATGACTACCAATAAACCATGATTTCTTGCAACATTGCACTAACCATTTATTTAATCTACCACCAATAGAGAGCCATCTCATATAACATGGTGTAATCCTACTCTCAATCTTGTTGTATAATCATGACCAATCCCTATATCCATACTCATTTGATTTTAGGTGGAAACCCATATATTTTAGACCTAACTAAAAATCCCCTTCTTGAAATGGTAATGGTAATTTAATGGCAATTTTTTGTCCCTCCACCAATTTGTGAAATGTCACATAGGACTTCTACTCATTCACCTCCATCCCTATGGCCTTATAGTGTAGCTCCATTACAAAATGTATTTCCTTGGAATCCTTGAATGAGCCATCACCAAATAGTAAGATACCATCCACAAAGCATAGATGTGTTGGAGATAGATTGTTCCCCATCCTAATACCTTGGATACCTTCATGAATTAAACTTCTACTTGAAACTTAAGGTATAAGGAGAAACAACATAGGTTAAAGGGGGCATCCCTACCTCAAACCTATAGAAGTATGGAAGAAAGATGAAGTAGAACCATTAATAAGAAACGAGAAATAAACTTATGAATAATAACCTTCCACTTAATGCAAAATCACATAAGAATCCCACATGTAGCATCATCAACCTTAGGTGATACCAACTAACTTTATCATATGCCTTAGAGTAAATCTAATTTGATGATAAAATATGACCTCTTCATTACCTTGATGGTGTGAAGACCCTCTTGTGCAATACCTATTGCATAATGTATTTGTATACCATTTAGAGACCCAAACTGCACACTTGAGATGGTAGGAGATAACATAGGCTTGAGACTTGTTGCAATAATTTTAAAGATTGTATTGTACACAACATTACATAGAAATATAGCTATAAAATATTCAAAAAAATCATGGACATATTTCTTAGCAATCATGGATAGAAAAGTAGAATCTACTACCCCAAGAATGTTACCAATCATCTTGGACTCCTCACCCACCTGCAATAAATCCTTTCCTAAAAAATTAAAAAAAGATTCATAAATTCAATAGACCAACCATCTAGACCTAGGCTTTCATCCTTTTGAAAGGAATCAATAACCCCTTCTAGTTCAACTATTGAGATCTCCTTCATAAGTGCCAAATTCTTATCATGGTTCAAAAAGCTATGAAAGATAGAGCCATTTGAACTATCTCAAATATATTTTCTCTAATAGGTTCCTTAAATAGTTTATTGAAATGATGTGTACCTACCTCTACTATATGACTGGAATTGTGAACTTATTCCCCTATCACAATCTTCATACTCTAAATAGTATTATTGTTTTTCCTCACTTTTTCATAATTGTGAAAGAAATGGGTATTTTCATCACCCTGAGTGATCCATATGGATATTGGTGGCCACCCACCTTTTCCAACTAGCTCAAAACAGTTTTCTGACAATTTTGGCAATTTACTATTTTTAGCAGTTTTAACTTCCAGGGCCATTTTGAGCGCCTAAGTGAAGGTTTTTCAGGATCGAGCTCCTCAATGATATCCTGAGGCATACTTGATCCCCCAAAATGAATCTCCTCGATGATACCTTTCCAACGGGCTATCGCATGTCTAAAATGGAGATCATATGCAAAAGTTACGACCACGGGAAGTTGATGTACTAACTTACCCAAACGGGGCCCACATGACTTTTGGCGCTTCATCTCCTAGGGTTAGGTTTTTGGATGTCTAGGGTTTTTGTAATTCTTTCTTATTGTAAAAAGGCCTTTAGAGCCTCATTGTAACCTTCTTCTTGTGAATGCACAATGCCGTCACATCTCTTCTCAAAGATAAGCCACCACCATTCCAGCAAGCTTGTTTCCGCTGCATTTTACAGTTTCATCTTATTTCGTTATTGAATAGAAAACCAATTTTATTGTATCTCTGTTATTTTGTGTTAAGCACCTGTTAATAATATGTATTCATTTTGTTCTTCTCATAAAATTTGGATCAGTGGTATCAGAGTGGTTTGCTCCTTGTCGTCTTAATGCATGTCCCCAACGAGGTCGGAGTACAAAGAGTTAGGTCTCGAGCTTGTTTCTCTTGAGGACAAAAGCTCTCGCACGCCCAAGTGACCTCCCATGGCAAGAGAAAATAAAGATGATGGTACAATGTATCCTGTCAAACCGTTGATTGAGGAAGCCCTCATGCAACAGAGGAATGAGATGATGGATATTTTCGCGCAAATCCTTCGGCAGCTACCAACAAGCGACTCATCTTCTTCGAACGGAAGCGCTGCCCCCTTCAAGGTACAAATAAACTTTGGTATTCCTATATTTGAAGGTCAGATAGACGCATATGCTATAGACAAGTGGTTGAATCTACTATAAGGGTATTTTTATGTCCATAACTTTTCCAATAGAGAAAAGATTACTTTTGCACTCCTCAAAGTTGTTCCCCATGTCAAAGATTGGTGGGAAACTTTCTCTGAGAAAAAGGAAACAGAGGAAACCTCATTATTTTCAGTCACGGCCACCTGGGAATCCTTCGAGGATGCTATTAAGGAACAATAATACCCTGTTGGAAGTTATGATGACTTGTATACCAAATGGACCACACTGCGGCAAGAAAGAGACCAAGCAGTGCTAGATTTCACAAATATCTTCCATACCTTGCGCACCAAGTTGGGTATCAAAGATTTAGAGCAACATTTGGTGCTCAAGTATCGCAGTTCTCTACATAGATACATCCAGACCAAAATGGAATTTCTGGACATCTCATCCTTGGGCGTGGCCTACTGATATGCCATCAAAATCGAGTAGAAGCTCAAACAAAAAAACGCGGCAATTTGGGCCTGGGAACCCTTCACAACAAAACCCAAGAAAGGGCGGCCCCAACCCACCGAACAAAGGATAGAGCAAAGATGGACAGTATCAGGACAACCAGTCCAAGCCGCAAGTAAAGACGGACACCAGAAAGACAAAGAAAGATACTGGGAAGTGGTGTGACTTCCATAAGATACCTTGGCATAACATTGTTGACTATTGGTCAAAGCAGTCGTTGGTGGCTGAAGTGAAAGCCTCTGAATCAGATGTGGATTCTGACTCTGAGCCATAACCAAAAAGGGGAAGATGGATCATTGATGTGAAACCCAGTGCCACCGTTGCTACCACCAAGCTCCATCCTGGTGAACCAGACGAGCCAGAAGAAGGAGAGCGCCTCTTCCATTCACAGATGTGGGTAAAATGCACCCCACTGCACTTCATCGTTGATAGTGGTAGCCAGAAGAACCTGATCTCAGCAGAGGTCGTCAAGCGGTTGGCCTTGCCAATAATGTCACACCCAAAACCCTACACCATTGGATGGCTCCGCCAAGGAAGCAATCTCCGCGTTAGCCAACAGTGTTGACTGTCGTACGACATCAATCCCTTCAAAGACGAGGTATTGTGTGATGTTGCTCCTCTTGAATTTTGTGATGTTCTTTTGGGCCAACCTTATTTATGTAAACATCATGTTGTATATGAGTCTAGGCCTCGTAGTGTTATTATTACTTTGAACAGGAAATTGTACAGGATACTCGAGGCAGTCCCACCTAGAGCTATTTCCTTGATCTCTGCTAAGCAATGCAGGAAGGTCATCTCTCAGATGGGGAAGTTTGTCTTCTTCATGATTCGCTCTCAGAATAAGCGAAAGATCACAGCCACATCCAAGGTCTTTGTGGCCGACCTCTCCACACAGCAGAATCAAGTAGATAAGGTCTTGGAAGAATACTCGGATATCTTCTTCTCACCTACAGGGGTACCTCTGCACTGCTAGGTCAAGCACCCCATTGATCTGACCCCCGACGCACCTAATCAGAATCTGGACTAGGGGTCAAATTTTAGCCCAAAAATGAAATTGTTCAGAATTGATTCAAAACAAATGGGTGTGTAGGCATCATCATCATGAACCCAACGCACTTTGAACGGGTTCAAACAGACATCATATGAGTGAGATATCGCGTTCTGTTCGATTTTCCAAACAGCCGAAAAAATTGTTCACTGTACAATCCATACAGTCAGTACCGGTGATGATGTGGCAGGTGCTAATTGGACATGTTGATGTGGCAGGGCCATACATTCTGACGTGGAATGATGCTGACATGGCAAGCATTTAAGTGGCAGACACGTGGGTGTATGGGGTTAGGACACGTGGCATATTGTTGTCAAATGGTATGGTACCACGTGGCCCAAGCATGGGCTGCCATGTGGCACCTTAGTTTGGTATGTTAAAATTTTATGGAGTCTGTGGGGATCGAACCCCGGACCTATCCCCACAATGAAAATCTTTGGCAAGGGTTGCCCAACCGGCACGCCACCATTTAGCACTTAATACATATATGTTTCAATATATATTTAAAGTTGTACTTTGGTGTAAGTCACGTGGGGTTTGGGTTGGGGCTTAGCCCCAACCCTCAGTTATGTGCACCATACACATATGACCATACCTCCCCTAATTCGCACATGTTTTCAAAATGGTTAAGCCACGCACCTGGACACTTGGCGCATCCATATTTGACTGTTGAAACGGAGCCCCAAAATTGCGTTGGGACGTGGCCACATGGCCCCCATGCGCCCAACACCTCCGTGATTCAGGGGCTTAGTTCGCTAACGGTGCGAAAATTTGGTGCATTTTTTGGGCATGCATGCATGTGCTGGATTTAGGCACGGGAAACACCCAAAATCCAGGTTACCCACACAGGAGGTGCGAATTGGTGAACCAGAGACAAGAAGTTTGAAGGAGGAAAATGGCAGGAGGCCTAACTTCTTCATTTTTTGGCCAAATGAGGTGCTGAAAAAGCCCAGCTAGGGGTTTTTGGATGTTATGAATCCATTGGAACAGTTTTCAAATCCATTTGGAGACTTATTTTTCATTTTTTTCTACTTTGAAGTTTCAGGGAGCTCTAGGGAGCTTAGGGCCACAATTGATGGAGGTCATGCTTAGATGGGTCCAAGTCTATTTTTTGTGACTGAATAGTCATTTTTGACTAATTGTTATGCTCTGAACACATCGGGACAGGTTTCAGAGGAATTTGAGGACATTTACAAGTGTTTTTTCCACAAGTAATCTCAGGGAAGCTCAAGGCCACATGTAGAAGAGGTCATGCCCGGATGAGCCATGGCCCGTTTTCAGAGTTCTATTTGTCATTTTTGAGTTTTTTATGTATTCTGAACCCAATTGTACAGTTAGTAAATCCATTGGAGTTGAGAAGTAGCTTGTAAAATAATTTTAGACAAACTAATCCCAGAGAGCCTAGTCCATTGATGGAGGCTCAAGGAGATGTAGCCCAGTTGGGGGTGAACTCCTTTATCATGTTCTTATTGTTGTGAGTTGTTGGTTATATTTTTTGCATGTTATGTTGTTGTTGTATTTATTTAAACACCATTTAACCTGTTAGCAATATTTCTTGTCTCGGGATTAGGCGTACCCGGGTCTGCAGTTTGCATGGGAAGCACCCAATCGTAGCACGGGAGAATCCATGTTTTTCCAAGCAGCAGGTCAAGCGAGCGGGCAAAGTGTCGTCGACAGCATCCAAGATCTATTTACAAAGAAGATAGACGGTCACCGGGTTTTCAGAGCTACCGAATTGCCCAAGGTTTAGCACAAAGGACAACTCTCGTATTTCACAGCAGGTTCAGGTCGCTCGATCTAACTGGGACAGGTGGCAGCCTGTCGGCATATCGCAGATTGAGGTTTCGAAGAACAGGGAGCCCTCAGCCCATTGCACTTGGAAGTACCGATCAGCGAAACACTGAAAGCGCCTTCGGTGTCGAGCCCACAGTCTTAGCCCTGGGTCATATCAAGCGAGCCTGCAAATGAAGACCGCTCCCTTGTAAATATCAAATGCCCCTTCATCCGTTCATTATAAGGAAGTGTGTCGCAAGATCTGGTCATGTCGGCGTTTCGGCGGTCGGGAGTTCGTAGGGTGAGAGTTTCATGTTGTTCAACATCGCGAAACCCCGAACCCCGATAGCGCCGAAAGCGTAGAAAGTGGAGCCCACGGTATCACGAAGTATTTTCGGCCGTCAATCCAGAGGGGACACCTGGCAGCAAATAAAGCCACCTCTGTGCTTCACCCATCGCGACTCCAAAACACAAAGAGCAGCTCCGTTATTTTCCAATGCGCGAGTTGCCAAGAGAATCCTGGACCCGAGCCCACGGTATCACCAGGAGAGTTAAGAGTCGTCAGATCTAGAAGAACGCGTGGTGCCAGATTAAGTCGTCTCGGCATATCGTTCATCGCAATTTCAATCAGCAGAGATTAGCCCTTTCATATTCGCGAATGTCAAAATCACATGGTCACAACCCATGGTCACTTAGGGAGAGGAAGGAGCTACATAAAGAAGGCCAAAGGCGCCGAGTTCGGTTGTAGAGGGGACCATTGCGATCTCCAGGCGCCATCGGACCCGATCTTAATATTGTTTCTAGTATTGAAGTGAATGAAAGCAAGAGCGGGTGGTTGAAACCTCCTTTCGTTCATTAAGTAAGGGGAATGGAGGGTCTGGCGAGCCGCCTGCTCGTAGAGGTCTTGTGTATCGATTTTCTCAATGAAGCCGTGTCGAAGTCCTTGACTCGACAGGGAAGCCTACGCATGCTAGCCGAGCACTTAATGGCTCAGCTACCCTCCTTACAGGAGCCATGCGTAGTTAAGGTGGCATTTAGAGAAAGATCTCAGTACGAGTTTGATTGAAGGGACACCAAGCCTGGGGTGACTGGGCACGTCTATGTGAGGTGAATTTTCCTGAGTATATAAACTCAGTCTTTGTATTTTGTAAGTATCGATGGTAGAGCAGAGCTCCCGATTGTAAAGTTTTAGCACAGACTCTAGTTCTCGAGTTATGCAGCTGCATATGAGATTTCTTGCTTTATGACAAATAGCCTTTCTTACTTCGTCTAATTTTCATCTCATGCTAAGAGAGTTCGTGAATGAATGATTTGAGTGGATCATTGAAATTATGTCATGATAAAAGATTTATTTATGCATTATTGTATTCTCTGGTTTTCTATGTTTGAGCGCAAGAAGATCTTGTGTTTGGATGCCTTCTTCTCCAGTCTGTTAGGAACCTGATGTTACTACAGACCTTCACATCTCCCTAATACAAGTCATCCCCCTACTCACCCTTACTACACCTCACTATCTGAAGTTCATGCAAGACCTCACCTGCCCATGCATTCTTGGCCTAGTTTTGGAGTTAGAGCTACATCGTCTTGAGTTAACCTCCATTTGATCACCTCATTAAACAAAACATGACATTAAACTGATGGGTGTCGGGCTCTGCTCCTACTGCAATCCAGGAGTGACTTCTATCGCTAACATTCCTGGTGCCGTTGCCGGGGACGAAGTTGAAAATTTTCCCCGGGATTGAACGACATTGAGAGTCTGATTCCGAAGGTGCATCGAGTATCAGAGCCTTTTAAAAGATTGTTGTTGTGCACCTGGCGACTCCATTGTGATGACTCCATTGTGAAGAACCTGCCATGTTAATTGTGGCTTTCAGAGGCAGACACACGCGGTCCAATCCTCAACTACCTCTAGCTACACCTGGAGTTGATCAGGAGGTAGTTCGCGGGAAAGGAAAGGCCTCTAAAGGAGAAGTTGTCGCTGAACCAATTAATCTGTCATCGCCTTTTGTAGTAAATCCATTTTCTCTACCTCAGTTTCTTGGCAGACCGCCTTCTGAAGTCTCTCATTTCCTAAATTTCGGGAGTGTTCCTGTTGAGGTTTCCTCCCCTGATCTGGGACTGGAGGGAGAAATCCTTGTCACTCTCGTCTCCCCCGAAGCTATACTTTGGCATAGACCCATAACTACAGAAGATTTCCCTACTCCTAACTTTGTCTCTTTTGCACAAAGAGAAACATCTACCGGATTAAGCTCCCTATCCTTTTCACTAAATTCCCTGTTGTTTCCCACTCCCATTAAGAACTCATCCCTAGTATCCATGTTCTGAGTTCTTCTCCTCTGAGTTCCCCTTTACATAATATCCATATGGTCGGAGAAAATCCCCCTATGACCGCAATGGAGTCTATCATAGCCGCTAGGTATGCTCCTCTTGTCTTACCACAGCTTCTCAATTCCCTCCCACCAGATGGATACCTAAAGCAGTTGCCCAAGTTTACAGGCGAGGGGGACATAGCTGCAGAAGAACACCTATTAGCCTTTTACACTTTCGCGGATGATAATGTTATCATGCACGCAGACGTTTGGATGAGAATTTTTGTCCATAGTCTCCAAGGAGAGGCTAGAAAATGGTTCAAGGCCCTGCCTCCTGGATCTATTGATGGGATCGAAGCCTTAGATAGTGCCTTTTTGAGACAGTGGGGAGATAAAAAAGATTTTATGTATTACATGACAGAGTTTGGGTCGTTGAAGAGAAAGGAAGGAGAGTCTGTCTCCGAATTCTCAAAGAGATTTAATAAAATGTACAACAAAATCCCTGCTGAGATAAAACCCTCTGAAGCCTCTGCAAAGATCACTTACTCTAGTTCTTTTGATCCTGATTTCTACCTACTGCTAAGGGAGAGAAGAGTTGCTACGCTAGCCCACATGCAGGATGCGGCCGTGGAGGTAGAATCTAACATATTGGCTGTCAACCAACTCAGGAACGTAGGTGATAGAAATACATCCAAGAACATGCCCGAAGCTTCCTCATCCAGTTCCTCTCCCCTAGCCCATCAGACAGATGAGACAGCTAGAGCACTAAAATCGCTTTCTGCCAGGATGGAAAGGTGGGAATTAGAGGGGAAGCCCATGTACAGAAATCCCCAGAACACTGATAATAGAGGTTTCAGACGACCTACTAAAAATATGCCTCAGGTTTTCTCGAGGGAACAAAGGGGAAAAGACAGAGAAGATCAAAGGGTTCAAACCCCCCCTCCAAAACCACCTAGTTGATCATGAAGAAAGAGAGGAGATAGACGAGTTTGGCCCTAAAATTCACTGTATTGAAGAAACTCCCCCTTTTCCCCATTTGACACAGTCTACATATGAAGAGTCCCTAATGAGCGCTCAAATTCATGAGTTGGGGAAAGAACAAAGGGTCGGTCACACTTCTAACAGATATAATCTCAGGTTGAGAAGGAAAGAAGGAGACTTTGACAGCCCAGACCAACCCCTCATAGTATAAAGGCCTACTAGAGCTGCAGCAGCCGCTACTAAAGATAAAAGAGCTCAGAGCACTTTGCCAGCAGTCAAAGAACCTGTCACCGAGGTAAGGGAAGCTCCTAAGCCCATTCCATCCTTTAATTTTGAACATGAAATTCAGAAGATTAGGATCCCCGTCCCCCTCTCAGAGCTAGTTAAAAATGAAGACTTTAAAATATCCCTCTCCAAGCTGCTACAATCTGATTCCCCGCAACCTCCCTCTGACTCAGTAAACCTTCAAGATGAGAAGCCAGCCGTCATCTTAGGCCCCATGGTAGAAGATAGAGACGACTCATCCCCTCCCTTCTACACATCCCTGAACATACATGATAAAGTGTTGCATAACTGCCTCATGGATTCAGGGGCTTCCCATAACCTTATGCAAAAAATAGTCATGGAAGAATTGGGACTGGAGGTGACAAGAACTTATCATGATTTATATTCTTTCGATTCAAGGAGAGTGCAGTGTCTAGGAGTCATCAAAGACCTAGTGGTTTCCTTGTTTCAGCTGCCCATGAAAAGTGTGGTCATGGATATTGTGGTAGCCGACGTTCCTCCCAAATTTGGTATGCTATTGTCTAGATCATGGATTAAAAAGCTTGGAGGGACACTATAGATGGATCTCACATACGCCACCATTCCCGTCTTCGG
>SNQJ01S0181969.1:7987-19053 GCA_010110895.2 Picea sitchensis | reverse complement strand
AAAAACCTTCATTTAGGCCCTCAAAATGGCCCCGGAAGTTAAAACCTGCTAAAAATAGTAAATTGCCAAAATTGCCAGAAAACAGTTTTGAGCCAGTCGGAAAAGGTGGGTGGCCACCGATATCCACCTGGATCAATGGATAACCCTCACCCTGTGCGTCAAGTAGAAGTTCCTATTGTAAGTGTAGCGTGTAATGGTCATGACCTCCCTTGGTATAGGAAACAATGGTTTTAACGTATCTCGGATAGCCAACACATGCTAAGAAGTTAATGCGACGATGAATTTTATATTCTGGGTATGGCAGCGACTGTAATTCGCTGGCAGCTTAAGTTCACACTTTAATGGTGATTTGCAATGAGCAGTGCATGATGGCTTCTCATTCGGCGAATTGGTTCCTGTAGCCTAGCTCGGATACATTCAGAAGCGGCTTCCCTATAGACGTTGTTCCCTTGCTGTGTTAGTCAACCGACGGATTCTCCTTATGGTGCGTCCGACTGGGATTGTTTCACTATAGCGCTGAAATGCCTCGATTTTAGCCGTAGATTGGTGGGTGTAACAGCTGGCTTGAGCGTCCATTGAGGCGAGAGGGATATCCTCCTGGTCTTACCAAATCCGTGTTCAGTTCTTTTGGGATTGTGACAACGATCTTGCTAGGCAACGACTTTTTATCATAAAACAGAGAGCCACCCTTTTTAATTTTTGGTTCCAGTCTAGACTTCGTTGACCTCCACTGTGTGCCTAATAGCCCTTTATTTCAGAATTTTTCCAGCGTCTTACTTGGGAGTTAGACAGCACTCCCGTTGGGGTCGACGATTCTAATTAATGGACATGCAGTCTAATCTTTAGCAGTGTTGTGAGCGTTAGAGACGACGTTAGTTAATGTTGTAACTTTAATGTTTTAATGTTGTAACTTTTGTTTAATGTAACTTCTGTTTAGCGTCCTTGCCCTAACTTCCATCGATATAATTTGCTCTGCTATCGATATAAAGTAGTTCGTTTTAGCGTTTTAATGTTTTAAAGTAATTTAGTTCGTTCTAACGTTGTAACTTTTGTTTCTCATAGGAGATGAAATACTTTTTTAAGTCTTCTAATCAATTGCCATTATTTCAAGTTAAAGCTAATGCTTAGGGAAGGGTTAATGTTAATGTTGTTATTGGTGTAGAGAAATAATAATAGATGACGCTGAATGTATGCTTATGGAAATGTAATGATAATGGTATTATTGTTTTATGGTAATGATTATGAAATGAAACGTTAATGCTAAAGCTAATGGTTATGGAACTGTTAATGTGGACGTTGTAGTCGTTTTGTGGTAAAGTTACTGAAATGATTATAGATAACATATTGAATGTAATGTAATGTGATGATATGTTAATGGAATGTAATAAATGTTCAGGTAATGTAATGTAAATGTAAATGGAATGTTAGTGGTTTATGTTAATACCATTAATTATAGGATGCTAACTTCCAATACTGTCATTGCTCATGATAATGTTAGGTAGTGTAATCTTTTAAATATATATTTTGTCATTAGGGTAATATGGTTATCATGCATGGAAAGGGGTATTGTGGTTCTACTGTTCTTTGATAACACATAGATGTATTGAAATTGGAAGTTCGCAGGGCTAGCGTGATATAAGATGTGTTTGATGTTTAAATCTTACTTATGGTTAGTAGGCGTATCCTTGTAATTAGTTTTAATGGATGTGTAATGCAACCCTTACTCCCTTATTTCTTTAATGTATTTTTGGTATTTAATTCTTAAATTTTTTTCACTTAAGTAAAATGGCTCATTTCCTCAAAATGCATAGCAAGCTACCTAGGAGTTGAACCGATTACATGAGTGGAATCGTCGTTAAATGATGCCTGACTTAAATGATATTGATCTTAACAAATTACTAAACGTATTTAGAAGAGTTACCACCACTGTGACCTCCTGACAAAGATTACTAGTTTCTTCCTCATCAGTCGACCAGGAGCCTATTTGACATTCTCTCTCTCCGGAGCAAAGAACTAAGATTAAACGCCCTGTTTTCCTGTGCAGAAATAGTAAAATCTACTACTATGGATTCTTCCATCTGTGTTCGTACTGTACATAACACTGTAGATAGCACTGTTTCTACTTCTAAACATGCTTTTTGCTTTATGATTCATTACATTCCCACCATAGAAACTTGAACTGGCAGTAAAATAGTATCGATGCCTTTTGCTTGCTTTTATATAAAGATAAAAAGAATGCCTTGTCAATGCCTTACCCTAATGCCCGGTTAGTGTCTAAACACCTTGTTTTTCGCTTCTTTATTCCTTTAAAGGAAACACTCTAATTAAAGTTGGTTACTAAGGTTCTCAAGATAAATGGCTAACTGGTTGGATATTGGATTAAAATGGATACAACCCTGCAGGTAGTACTAATGGTTTTAATGGGATTTGCTATTAAATGAATTTACAATTAATTGACTCGTGCATCGTAGAGGACGTGGTTGATCCTTAACTTTTGTTGTACTTGGATATATACATTTTATTGCTTGGTCTGCTTGTTTCGGGTGGGTTGTAGACACCTCCATGTTCCTCAGAACAGTCGCTAGCCCTGAGACCTTAAATGGTTACAATCGATGGGAACCTGGGTTTGAGCGTTGATTTTGTGTCTTGGAGGTCCTAACCATTGCAGGGTAGGATGGGCGGGAAGCCAGTCTTTTATGGTCGATTGATGGTTGTTTAATGCTTGCAGTGACTTGTTGTGCACCTTGTTTCTTGTTGTTGTGGTCATCGTGGTTGCATCTTGTTAGTCGTCGGGTGGCGACGTAGAGTCAAATATGTTTGTTTCCCTTGTACGCGCGCACACACTTGTTAAAAACACACACAAAAAAAATTCCACTTGTTATTGAGGTTTGTAGTCGTGACAAACGGGAGGTTCGTTACATATTTTTGTAACCATATGCCTTGAGTGTCAACAAGTGAAGGTTGAACATTGGCACCTAGCAAGATTGTTGCAGCCACATGGAATAATAGAATTGAAATGGGAAGTAATATCAATGGATTTTAGTTGGATTACCTATGACATCGAGGAGACACGATTCTATATTTGTGGTAGTTGGTACTTTAACCAAAAGTGCACATTTTATCACAATAAAGATTACTTATTAAACATTGGATATTGCAAGAGAGTTCATCAATGATATAGTAAGATTGCACAAAATTTCAAAGAAGATAATTTTGGATAGAGGGTCAATGTTTACGAGAAGATTTTGGATAAGTTTCCAGGAAGCATTGGGAACAAAACTTAATTTTAGTATGGCATACCATCCACAAATTGGTGGATAGATTGAAATAATAAATCAGATTTTAGAAGACATGTTTTGAATGTATGTAGTGGATCAACAAAAACACTGGGAAGAGGTTTTACCTCTTGTTGAATTTGCATATAATGATAGTTATCAAAATTCAATCAAGATGACACCATTTAAATTTTTGTACAATAGATTATGTAGGACACCTCTCAGTTGGGATAAGCTAGAGAATAGAGTGTTGATTGGATCGAAAGTAATCCAAGAAATGGAAGAAAAAATTAAAATGGTTAAGGGAAGATTGAAAGAAGCACAAGACGAACATAAGAGTTATGTGAATGCACCTAGAATTGATAGAAGTTACAAAGTTGGAGATGAAGTATTCTTGTAGTGAGATTGCTAAAGAGTTCAATTAAGTTTGGTAAAGGAGCTAAGTTGTTGCCATGATATGTGGGGCCATTTGAAATTCTTGAAATAAATGGGCTCATTTCTTATTGTCTTTCATTTCGATCACTATTAGAACATATGCATGTTTTTCATGTATCTGTGTTATGTCATTATATTTTAGACTCTTCACATGTTATTGATTTAAGTTATTTGTAGATGTTGGACAAAGGGGCTCCAATGGATGAACCCATCTTCATTTTTGACAAATGAAGTTGAGAACTTCGACGTAACTTGTTAGGTCAGGTAAAGGTCTAGTGGGATAACTATAATCTCAGTTCTACTATTTTAGAGGACACAATTGAAATACGTGAGTAGTTTCAATATTTATTCCAAAACTTTGGGATGGAGTTTCTTGGAGAGGGGTGTATGTAATGCCTTATTTGTCTTTACTTGTTTGACATATTGAATCTTATTATTTGAGGACATTTGTTTATAATTGACCCAATTTATTGACTTGTACTTTGATAATGAAACTCAAACTTTTAATTATCCGGTTGACATTAAGTGATGATTTTAAATGGATTCATTCAAATATTTAATGATGATAGCATGGATGGATTAAAATAGATTGATATGGCATAAATCACATTATCAACTCATATGAATATGATACTTTGAAATGAAAATGTTAGATACATTAACTGCATATGTTACTTATGGTTTTCCTAGTGTGACAAGAAATCATAAATGTATATTGATGTGGGATTGTGTTAACATTATATTGGACTTTGAATTGATTCATGGTATTATAATATGTTAAATGGTTAATGCTATGCTTTAATTTTGATTATAGAACTATTTGATGTGGTGATTATAGTGTGCAGGAAAATGGAAGATGATTGCTAATAAGTCCACATATGGGTAATGGGGTTGTATGGAAGTTTACATGCTACGATTAGGAGAGGATGAAAAACATTCCTATTTCCACCTAGTAGCACTCATTTCTGTGACCCGAGTTAAAAAAATGGTGACACTTTTACTTAGAGGTTGCATGCTATTATGAGGGTAGGTTGTAGTTTTAGTCACTCACAAGGTTTAAATGAGGGCTGCCCAATAAGATGATATCTAGTCTCTCAAAAAGGAATACAAAGGTTGAGTTAATAGGTTCTCAACAATTGCGCCATTTTCCCCACCAGAAAAAATGAATGCTTGAAGGGCAAGCGTAGACATGACACTCTTGGTACTTACTGAAAGATCACTCTTAAAGGGCATGGAGAAGTATGAGACCTTTGGTATCAATTATAAATTATCAAGTATACTTTGAAAGAAGATTGATTAAAACATATAAAAGATGATTGCTTTCACATGTACATTTTGTTTAACATAAGAAAAATGATCATATAGATTATGAATTGTAACATAAAGGAAAAATTAAATAAATGGATAGTGGTATGATTAAACATATATATATTATTGAGTATGTTATAACAAAGAGAAATGAAACAATTAATTAAAAGTCACTGAGAAAATAAATAAAATCTAGGAATATGCATGAAATAAAAATAGAATAATTTTTATTAACTAAAAATAATTACTAGGGCACCCACAAATTAAGGAGAAGAAACAAGAATAAGAATTTACATTTAAAAAGAAGTGTGGGAAAATAAAAGTGGGTTGAGAAAATTTAAAGAGAGTTAATAAGTAGTTAAATTAATAAATCCATGCGCACCCATTCAAATAATAAATGAGGTTATTAAGGGGACATCTAAGAGTGAAAATATAAAATGTGGGAGTTGGGGGGATCACCGTATAATATTTTTAAATAAGTAATTACTTGTGCACTTGTGCATGTGAGTGACACATGGGTGGATGAATAATATGTAATTAGTAATTTAATAAATTATATTTTTGCATGAGTTGGACAAGTGTCTTGAGCCATAAAACCTATAAAATGAAATCTTAAGCTAAGAGGAAAACACTTTTTGCACCCTAATTTCAACGATTGTCAAAATATTTAACTTTCTATTGGTGATTATTGAAGAGTTTGGTCCATTGAAAAGAGTTGTGAAGTGGAAATTTTCTTCTAAATATTAACAACTTCATTCTTCTCTTATTTGTTAAATTGGTACCTTCTATACAAGCCCATTACAACGTCGAGGTCCTTCAGAAAGTACCCATATAATATTGGTATGGTGGTAAAGCAATGTACAATCTCCAATTGGTAAGTAGATAAGAGGAGAAATAATTTGACACAAGGATGAGAACGAGCTTCAAATTCAAAATTCTTGATAAATGTTGAGGAGAAATACCACAATGGGTTGACACAAGGATGTATCATTTGGAATACATGGTATTTATACTCTATTGAGTGATGCATATCACTACTCGCTATTCCCATAATTACAGTCATACTCAATGTTGCAAGATAAATATAATGTTTTTAAATGACGCATATAGTGTTAAATTGTGGTTTATATATGGATCGCTTGATAAATTTACCTATGTATGAATGCGACTAGTAATGTAAAACAATGGCTCTTATATAAGTTGGTTGAACGAAATCCATCTTTGTATAATAACGATATTTAATTTATTATGTTGATTCTTGAATCATCACTACTTTGTATATGGTCAATTGAGATTAATCAACTTAAACTTTTGTTTAAAATGGCCAATTCGATCGAGATTACCTATGGTGCCAATCATATTCCCATAGAAGTATAACACACTATTTAAAACTTGCATTGGATACTTGTTGATCTATTTAAAAATTGCATTGGATACTTGTTGATCTACTCTTGTAAATAAACTCATGCACTCATAAATTGTATATAGAAATAAATAATATATATAATCATTGATATGAAATGAAATATAAAATTTGATTAATTGAAATAATTAAATGTTGATGGTACAAATCCTAAGAATCTTTACATAGTATTTGTTTTAATTTTCTAAAATTATATTTTTGTCAAGATAGGATATTGTCTTATTTCCAAACATGTTTATTAGTGATGATGATGATTAAAATCCCACTAAAAGACCTAATTAGTCTATCAAACCTTAAGAGAATTGGAAATGATTACTTATGATTCTTTAGAATTTTGTTTTTTATGCTTTCGAAAAGCATTAAGATAAGCTTTCCAAGATCACCATACTTTTATTGAGTTAAAGAGGTTTGAAGAGGAAGGTTGGTAGTGTGATCTAATATTTTGAAAATGAGATCTAATATGGAGTATAATTTTGGACAATCTAAGAGAAAGTGTTTTTATCTTCAGCCTTCTTAGTGTCTACAAAGGTGACACACTCTCTCATCTATGGCGTCTTAGGAATTGAGCAACGCCCAGAGTTTATGGAGCTTGTGGGAATTTGTTATATCTTGTAATTGCTTATTTTTCTTGCAGGAAAAACAGATAGATAATTTTGATCTTCTAGATTGGGGTTGATTACATCTTTATAATACCTTAATTTTCTTTTTTCTCCTCTAACTCTTTATCACCACACATTTTTCCTTAAATTTTGATTTAGTGATTTTTTTAATAGTATCTTTATTTTGCAAATGGTTTCTTCCATTATTTAATAGTTAACAAGGCAAAAGGCGTCTTTGTTTCCATCCTAAGCTTGAGTGGAGTGGTGAGTTATGACTTGATTTTTAGCGAAGCAAGTTAAAATTTAGCCTCTTGTCTTCCATGTGTTGGGCTGCTTATTTCTTATACACATTAAGGTATCTAGTCTTAGCCATACTCTCTTCAAATGGAAGGCTTGTTTCTCTGAAGAGGGATGGGATAGGGTATTTCTTTAATTTTTTAGAGATTATAGAGTTATAAGGGTTTTATATTTGTTCTATCTTTCTCCGGGATTCACACGGGAGATACTACAACCCCAAACTTCACATCATAAAGAATACTTGAGGTGTAACAAAACAAGGAGAGTCTCAAAGAGGATTTCTTCTTATCTCAACTCCAAAGATCAAATTTGATTTACAATTGTTTTTTCAAGCTATAATAAGCTTCCATCCCCAATAATCTTTCTCAATGCTATAATTCCAAGATTGGGCTGTGGTGAATATCAATTCCAAATATATTGTAGCAAGTCTAGCTTACTCTAAGTTTTTATTGTCATATACAAAGGTATCATAATGAGATCTTATTGGATTTAATAATCATGACACTAGTCTTATGGTGTCAACAATCATGCCCATATTGGAATAAGAATTAGTTCTTAGATTTGGTTTCCAAGATCATGAGAATCCTTGCAAGCAATCATCTGGCATAAAAGAGATTGATGACTATACTAGGTAGGGAGGAAGTAGGGTAGGCACAACACCTTTTTCCAGAAAAACATCCTTCTAACTTATCAATGTATATGCCCAAAAGGATAGAGGACAAAGGGACAACCTTGTTTGACTCTAGTATTGCAATTAATCTCTTTTGAACCTTGACCCTCAGTGTTTTAAACTTGGCAATATAACGTTCTCATACATCTTTATTGCAACAACCCTCAGCTCAAGACAAATTTATCTCTTCCGACCCTGTTCAAAGGTTTTTCCTAGGAACCATGCCAGATTTTCAAAGTCAACCAAGCAACAAAAATGTGGTTTTAGTATTCTTGAATTCTGCAATGATCCTAAAAGTGTAACAAGATGGTCCACAATTGGATGATATCTCCTAAACTACATTTTGGCCTTTAGCTCTTTTCTTTAGTGACTTTCTATCCAAATGCTAATCTTCTTTTTCAAATAATTCCATAAAGCTTGGCTTCGTCAGGGACTCAATCACCAATGGTCCTATAATTAGATGGAGTGTTTTTATCCCCATTTTAAAAATAAGAAAAATGAAAACTGCATCCGAGGGGTTTTGAAATACAGCAGTACTAAATTGAAGAGTGATTTTAAAAAATTCGACTTGACAACCTTCAAGTATCTTTGGCTTTCCCATTGCAGGCAGCAACGAACTCATGTCATCAAAGAAAAAATTCTTCCTTTGTAGGAGGGATAATATGGTGTCCGTAGGAATTAGAAGGTAAGAACTTTTAAGGTAGGAATTCCAGTCCGTTAAAGGGGAATCTATTGTTTTAGTATTTCATTTTTAGAATTTGGCTCCATAACTATAGGATTCAGCTTGTATAGTTGTGAAAGTTGCTCCTTCCTTTTGTCGAT
The DNA here is from genome assembly GCA_010110895.2 of Picea sitchensis. Taxonomy (NCBI): domain Eukaryota; kingdom Viridiplantae; phylum Streptophyta; class Pinopsida; order Pinales; family Pinaceae; genus Picea; species Picea sitchensis. The sequence continues at coordinate 10,224 of SNQJ01S0181969.1, read as the reverse complement.
ATAGTATATTTTTTCCTTTTAATTAGGGCTTTTATAGTATCTAACTTCATTATCAGGAGTTTTTAAGGGCTCATTAGAAGCATCCTAATGGATTTCCTAGCAATTTTGTTCTTTATCATACCAAGGGTTGAAGTTTGTTCTGTATTCTTTTTATGGGACACCACCGAGAAGAGAACTTATTGTCAAAGTGGAAAGGAGTAAGTTGTAAAAGGTGCGCAATTAGAGTTCTTCAATCAGTAGTAATATATAGGATTATGAGGTTTAATTTACTATTTAAAATCTTTAAGAAAATGTCAACTTTGCTTTGTCAGCTTTTAAATTCAACTTGATTATCATGAATTCACCTCTTGCTAATGGTATATCCTACCATGGAGAATTTTAGATTTGGTTAAAGGTTTATGATCCAGTCGATCGCCAGTCATTTAAAAGGTAAAAGTTTTTATTTGTTTGGAAATGGGGATATCGGATATTACATAATCTACAACACTACTACCTAGCCCATGAATGCATAGCCTCATTTGGTTGGAGTTGGCCACTTCATTACTCCATTGCAAAATTATTAGGTCTTGAGGCTGCAGAGCTTGACCAACTTTCAGTTACCAAACAAATTCTCAATTAGGTCTTGAGCTTCTTTTGTAGCTATTAAAACAAAACAGGAGTCCTCATCTGGCCATAAATGATTATGGTTTGATCACTTTAAAGAGTAGATTGTTTCAGAGCTTCTTTTGTAGCTATTAGATAAAACAAGGTCCTCATCTAGCCATAAAGGATTATGGTTGGAGTCATCACTTAAAAGTGTAGCTTGTTTAGTTGCAGTCCTAGCATTAAAGTCTCATAGCAGGAGCATATTACCTTCATTTTTCAAATTATAAATATCTTGTTCTAAATTATTGTAGGGGCAATTTTTATCTAGATTATTTTTCTTGTAAAAAGTAGAATTAATAGGTGCAAAATAACAAATTGATATATACATCTTCTTAGCATTGGTGTCTGAAATTTATATCCAAATGTATTGATTAAGAGGGTCAATATTATGAAGTTGAATGTGAGGAGAAATGATTTTTCTAATATAACAAGCTATGCCTCCTATCCCTCTACAGTGGGATTTTTTGTTCCATGTTGACCACAAGACAAATCCTTCCATGTTAGGGACCTTAGACTCCTCATGCTCCCAAGTTTTAGTTAGACAGATAATATCAATATCACTCAGGATCCAACTTATCATAGGACCTTTGCACCATGTAAAGCCACGACTATTCCAAAAAAAGATCTTGAGTGACCCAAATTCCTATTTATTATTATTCTTCTAGTATATATCCCAAACAATAGCTTTTTGATTTCTAATTATTGTCCATTTTCCTTCTTTCCTAGCTTCTTTTACCATTTGAACTTCCTTCCTTAATTCAGCTTGGTCTTCGGGAATGAGGTCTTCATTTATAAATATTCCTGACCCTTTTAAGCTTGGAGATTTACTAAGTATGCTATATGTATGGTCATTACAACTTACTTTGACACGGATCAACCTATCTTTGTGATCAATTATTTTTCCTAGCCTCTTTGCTTCTATGAGGTAAGTTTTATCAATTTGTGATTTATTTTTTAATTCTTCTTTTACTATTGCTAGTGTATCCTCCTCTTGTTGTTATTTTATACCAAAAATTATGAGGTTCAAGGATCTTTTGTTACGCTCATGGTCCAATTCGATTAGCTTATTCATTTCCTCTTTGATGGGTTTTATATCCAATTTTTTTTCCATATTACTGAGGGTCAAATTGTTGGTTAGTTTTTCTTCTAACTATTTAATCATGTCTCTCAAGTTGTGATTTTCTTCAACCCCTCCTTCTTGGGTTGATTGTTTATGTTTTTCCATTTCTTGAATTATATCATTCATTGTCTGCAATTCACTCTTGAACCCTAAGAATCTATCCTTTATTTGAGTTTGAATGGTATCTTTAATATTTTTATCAATCATTGCCTCTAGCTCTATTTGGAGTTTTACGTCTCTTTCTTCACTCCCTTTTTCTAATGTTTCTGACTCTATTTGGATTTTGGCATCTCTCTCTTCTCTTATTTTTTCTATTGATTCCATATAATTGTAAAGGATCTCTAGGGTGATTTTGGGGGGCCTCCCCTTGTTAGGATGATTTTTTGGAATAGGTGGTGTAGTACTCATATTGAACAATTATTATTATGGATTGACTTTATCTCTCAATTCAACTTTTACTTATGAAACTTAA
>SNQJ01S0181968.1:0-19197 GCA_010110895.2 Picea sitchensis | reverse complement strand
GGGGGGGGGGTCCGGAATCGGACGTGCAACTCTCGAACGGTTGAGATTAATTCACCTTGATCAACAGTGTTCAGGTGAATTCCGGAACCCCCTTGCCATTTTGCCTTTAATGGGGGGGGGTCTAGAATAGTGTGGCGTGTGAGGTGGGGCCCCCTCCTGTCCTGTCGACTACCATGTCGCACTTCCCCCTCTGCCACCTGTATTCCACTTAAACATGCGACGGGGCCTGTCCTCATTGGCTGTTCTCAAGCCCTGTTGGGATTCGTCCCTATTGGCCGGACGCTAGCCCTGTCGGGGTTCGACGGTTGTAGAGTCGAACGATTCAACACCCCTGTAGCACCGAGGAACGAAATACAAAGAGGAACCACGATTATTTGAACTATGACCATGACCCGCGACCACATGGGAACGAGGAGAGAGAAAGAGCTAGCTTGCGCTAGGCCTTCGTAGGTAATTCGGGGGCTCCGATTCAACAGAAGACTAGAAAAATTTGATTGATGTAGTGGGTATGTGACATGGACTCTCATTCAAAGGTTGCATCAGGATTCTAGTGCATGTGATAGATTTACATGGAAAACGATTCACTATGGTAAAAAGACCGCTTATATTTATGTAAGAACTCCCAACTCAAATAAAAGGTACTTTTGGAATTGCACACTTCTCTGGTAGGAGGGAACTCAGGATTTTTGAAAACCTATCACAAGGTCAAGAGGGAATTTTTTGGGATGGATTTAAAACTGATGTTCAAAGGTTTGTGGAAAAATGTTTTCATTTTCCAACAAAAAAAGGTGGAAACAATTAAGACCCCAGGTCTTTTACAACCATTAGCCATTCCAAGTCATCTTTGGCAGGACGTTTCCATGGATTTCATCACTGGGTTATCGAAGTCTGAAGGGAAGAGTGTCATCATGGTGATTGTATATAGACTTAGTAAGTACACACACTTTTGTGCACTCTCTCATCCTTTCAAATTAAGTACAGTTGCTACCGCATTCAGGGAGACAGTTCAAAAGATGCACAAAAGCTCAAAGATTATTATAAGTGATAGAGATCCCATCTTCACTGGACATTTTTGGACAAAATTATTTTCTTGTTTGGGTACTTAATTGGCTCATAGCTCATATTATCATCCTCATTCTGATGGACAAACTGAGATAGTGAACACATGTCTAGAAGACTACCTTAGTTGCTTTGTCTTTGATAAACAAACACAATGGTTCAAGTGGTTACCCTTGGAAGAATGGTAGTATAACACTTCCTTTCACACTGCAACAAAAATGACACCATTTATGGCGCTTTAAGGATATCACCCACCGTCCATCACTTCTTGTCTAAAAGAAAAATTTAAGGTTCAAGCAGTGGAAGATCACATCGAGCATCAACAACAAGTTCTCCAACTCTTAAAGGACAACCCGACCATGGCACATAATCACATGAAACAACAAGAAGATCAACATCGTAGTGAAATCAGTTTTGAAGTAGGGTATTCAATATTTTTAAGACTACAACCATACAAACAAATGTCCCTCAAGAAATCTAAGAAGGACAATAAATTATCACCGAAGTACTATGGCCCTTATAAGGTGTTGCAAAATATTGGTACTATGGCATACAAATTGGAGTTGCCTACACCTTCGCAAGTACACCCAGTTTTCCATGTTTCATGCTTAAAGAAGGTTATAGGTGACAAGATCTCAGTTCAAAATATATTTCTAGAACTTGATGAGGAAAGAAAAATCATATTGGATCCTGAAGCTACCACTAACATAAGAATTCAGCAGTTGAGGAATATATCAATTTCAGAGTATCTCATTAAGTGGAAGAAACTACCTGCTAAAGATTCCATGTGGGAAGATGAGTATTTTATACATAAGCATCTAGAACTAATCAAGCACTGAGGACAACACTTTTCTGACGGGGAGGGGCATGTTATGCCCTAAATAGTGACACATTACCCCTTAATTGGGGCATATTACATTAGTATTGTTATTTTATTTATGTCGGCTTGGGTCCATTAGTTGTAATTGTACCTCCTAGTCTCCTATATATACCAAGGAGACATTTTCATTTGGTATCATATTGTATTTGTGAATTCATGTGATGTATAAGGAGGTTTCCCCCTCGAAGAGGATTATTATATGGATTTCTCTCTTTGTCAAGGTGTGGAGTACTTATTCTGAGGTTTTTATGCTATTTTGATATTTGGTTCTTAACACATTTTTTCTAGTAATTGCATCAACCTCGACATTGTATCGCTTCTTCTCATAGGAGAATGAACCACACACCTTTTTGTTGTACATGTAACAAACATCACCAAAATATAGGACATTGTGTAAGGCCTAAGTATGGAAAGTGTTAAGTACAAATAGAAGCAATATGTTGCCCCTATCAAGGCCTCCTAGTAGTACCCTTGTTCCCTGAGAGTTACAACACTGGAATAGGACACAAATGATGGCCACCAATGTGAAACAAGGAAAAAAGCATAACTTCCAAGCTCATGATCCATTATTCGACTTCAAGCCATGATCCTCACCTAAATGCCTAATGCATTAAATGTGACACTCTCTATGAAACAATGACTAATATATCTCATGTGTGTTGGACCACCATCATTAGATGAACCATGCTAATCAAGTAAAATCAGTTGAGATGGATGAGGGGGAAGGCATGTGAGGGGCTAATGTTTGTGGAGAATATTGATCATCATCATCATCATCATCATCATTGAGATCATTGTCTTCATTGCGGGCCAAGAGACATGATCTTCTCTATTTATCCCTAGGTGAGAGGGGGTAACAATCAACAAGGTAGGTCAACTTGCGGGAGGTGTAACTTTCACATACTAGCTCCGATTGATGTGATTGTCACACTGTTGGAAAGGTCTTAGTGTGTATAACTACACCAAGGGGAAATGAGCTATGATAGAAAGGTTTTGACACCCCCAAATTCCATGTGATGCCTCAAAATGGCTCTTGAAGGTTCCAGACCCTAAATCTCCAAATTGGGACTTACCACTAAAATGGGATCTGTAAGCCAATTTCTCCAATGTTTTCACCCAAAAAGTACCAAGATAGATGAAAAATTATATAGTAATCCAATCCATATCATATCTCTTCATTTTGTGAGGCTTTTGGTCCCAAAAATATTTTGCTGAATGAGGTGAGTATTTTTTCCTCTACCTTCTCCTTAGAGTACCATTTTGCTTTGCCTAGAAGTTTTCCTCTCAACCCAATTTTCTAAAGGTCATGCTGCCCCTATTTGGTAGTTTTGAGATTCTTTTGAAAAATAATATCTTCTGCAAACTTTTCCCAATATTGTAGTGCTAATTCCTCTACGGTAGGTAGATCCTTCTCCTCGGTTTCCCAATCCAACATGGAAGGTTAATAGAGTTTTGGATTCTCCACATTCACTACTGAGCAAATGTGCATATATGGGGCTAGACTAAGTATGTAGGAATTATCACCCACCTTATCCAATACTTCAAAAGGGCCATACCACAAAGCCTTTATCTTCTTACTAAGACCCTATAGTCTTTCCTTATTTAGCTGTAAGCAAACTATGTCTCCCACTTTGAATGATTTCTTAGTTTTGTGTTGATCATGTTTGGTCTTGTATCTTTCCTGTGATTTCTTCAATTTCTCATGTACTTGCAAATGGATCTTCCTAATATTGTCAATAAATTTATCCACTTTCAATACTTCTCCTATGATGTCTTCCCTCACTTCTCTTTGTTTACCATAGAAAAAATCCAAGGGTGAAGGTGACAAATACCCAAAACAAGTTTCAAAAGGGGACTTACCAGTATAAATATGGACTGTTATGTTATAAGAGTGTTGAATTTAGATTATATTTTCATCCCAAGTCTTTGGATGCTTTTGATTATAACCCGTCAAAAGTTGGATGAAAGTTATGTTAACTACTTCTTTCTGTGGATGGAATGTTGTAGATCTCCTTCAACTTAGTATCCATCTTCTCCCAAAGTGTAGTCCAAAAGGAACTAATAAATTTGGTATCCCTATCTAAGATTATTCTCCTTGGTATTTGTGGATGGGGATGAAATCTCCGTGTAACAATAAGGAGTTGATCCAAATGTATCCAAAAACGGAAAAAATTCAAAGTTCTCGAATTCAAGCGAAACTAGTGCCATCGTAAATATCTCACTGTGCTAATTCCTACGATATATTTGGTTTTGAAATTGGAGTCTATATGGTGAAGATATCGCGTTCTGAAGTTCTACATAAACAAGGAAAAGGTCAACTAGTCAAAGATGACGTGGTAGAAGTATGAAGTGACACGTGGCACATTTGACACTAACACATGGAAGTTTCTCAGTGAAACATGTGGCGGTGGGCAGAGTGGATAGTTGACAGGTACACTGGGCAAGCTGACTGGGATTAATCGACCAATCACAAGATGACATGTGGCCCAATCTAGTGGTACCATGTAGCACCCTGGATAAAGCCAAATAGGTTGAATATCAAACTTGGTTTTATTTATCCTCCACGAGAATCGAAATCTAGACCTATTCAAGCACCAACAACTTTCACAACACTCGCTAGCCACCAAGGCACATTGCCACTTATTAATGGATATAAACGTTTATTTATTTATTGGGATATATTGTGATATGGTTGGGATATATATTATATGGTTTAGTACTACCCCTTATAAAAAGGTCATATCTCATTAAATAATGCCATATGGAAAATTTTAAAGTGGTTTTTTTTTTTAAATCTATTTTATTACCCATTTAAAAAGTGAGAGATTCGAATCATCATAAAAGTGGGTGGTTGAAACCATATTTTATGTAATTTGGTGATATTTTGAGCCATAAAGAGTGGGTTTGTTGGGATTTGATACCAAAACCATTTATTTATAAAGTAAAAGGTTTTACCATTTATCCGAAGGTCAAAATTATATAGAGAATTGTAGAATAATCCTTTTTATTCAGAGAAGCCCACGAGGTAGTGATGCTTTGGAGGCCATTTTCAGGAGCTACGCTCAGTCTTTTTCAGTTTTGTCAGTTGCGTTGGATTCATGAGGTCGAGAAGAGCACAGTGAGATCAATATTAAATCCATTTGATTCCATTTTTATGTATTTTTAAAGAATTGAAGAGATTAATAAAGAATCCTCCCCCACTGAGACAAAGCCCCAGAGACGTAGGCAGATTTGTTGAACTCCATTATCAACTTCTGGTATCTTAAATATGCTTATGTTTTGTTGTATTTACTTCTTTATGTTCTTAAAATTCTATTATTAAGCTTCTTATCCTTCTTATTAAGTCTTAATTGGTAAAATTTTACATATAACATACTTAACGAAGTCATTTAAAATATCATTTTGGATCCAGAGGTATTAGAGTAGGTTGGCAGTTGGTTGTTTTTGAGTATGCATGATCACTAGGGAAAAGTTAAGTCATGGTGAAGGAGATTATTTAGAAGGAGATCCTAAGATTGGATTAAGAAAGAGGACATCTCAAAGTGAGAATATGGCATCGAAAGAAGGACTTTCTCAAAACGAAAGAGAGTTTTAAAGAAATTTCTTTGCCATGTCAGAGATGGTAAAAGTATTGTATGATGATTACTTGGAACAAAAGAGACCTATTCAAGGGGAATATTCAAAGCAAGACAAAAGTGGAGAAGGAGAATACCCTCCTTCATATCCTCCTTTACCTCCTTCACCTCCTTCTTCTTCTTCTTCTTCTTCAAGTACAAGTTCAAATCCTACTTCTGCAAGAAAACATTCTCATAAACATAAGCCTGACATGCCATTAGTTAAACTTGATTTGATATTTGAGTTTCCCATGTATAATGGAGAAGTCAATGATGATAAGCTTGATAACTGGGTCATACAGACGGAGGTATATTGCTGTGTGCAACAAATCAATGATGAGGCAACCAAGATCAAATTGACATCGCTTCGTCTTGCAAGCACAACACTCATCTGGTGGCAGAGTAAGTTGTAACATGGTACTGAACAAATTGGTAATGTATTTCCATCATGGAAAGATTTTATTTTTGCACTTATAAAACAATTCTATCCTTTGGGGTATAAGGAGAAGGCTTTAATTGAATGGAAAAATCTTAAATTAAGAAAAGAACAATCGGTGCAAGAATACACAGATAAATTTCGTAAGATGGTTTTGATGTTAAATATTCCATCACATACATAATAAACTCTTATGAAGTATATAAGAGGTTTTCCTGCACATATTCATAATATTGTGTTTATGTTTGGACCTACTAATCTTGATGAGGTTTTTGTTTAAGAAACATATATTGAAGCAGGAAAAACCGGAGTTGGTGTATCAAGGGAATCATATTCAAAGAAAGAAGGCAAAGGAAAAGGGAATGTGAAGAAAGCAAACTCAGCAACAGTGAAGGAAGAGAAGCTCTCTTGCAAGCATTGGAAGAAAGAAGAGCATACTGATGAGCATTGCTGGAAATTGCACCTAGCGAAGAGACCGAAATGGTTCAAGGAAAAGAAGGGAAGGCAAAAAGTTGCAACAACAACAACAATATGTGATATGGTTCCGCTAGTAACATGTGGAATGGTCTTTGGTAGCCCTTATTTATATGATCATAAATAAATCTTCTTCAAGGAACATAATCAATATCACCTAACTAAAGAAAGGACAAAATATGTTGTGCATGCTCATCATATCAAAGGGAATCAATCTCTTTTTACAATGGAACAATTAAAGAAGGAAGATTATGCAAGCAATACACCTATAATTGTACCAATTGATCTTAAGCATGAAAGTAAAATGGTTGTAGCATGTAGATCTAGCCATACTTTGCTTCAAGATGAGTTTTTGTCGTGCAAACCTGTAAAGAAGAACATACATGTTGGTTCATTTGCAATCATGTTTTTGATATGGTTATCGCTGCTAATGGTTTCTACATGGATGGAAGTGAATTCAGAAGGATGTGAACGAATGAAGATGGATAACAATATGTGTTCAATTATCATGGTTGTTTTGTAATTGATTATGATGCGACAGATGCACATGATAGATTTGATAGACAAAGGACAAGTGGGGAGGCCTATCTCGCACTTGATGTCTGGTTAATATCCTTTTGGAGGACCAAAAGGTCTTAGTGGGGAGGTGTGATCCAAATGGATCCAAAAAGGCTAAAAATTAAAAGTTCTTGGATTCAGGCGAAGCTAGTACCACCGTGAAGAGCTCGTCACGTTGATTCTGGCGGTATATTTGGTTTCAAAAATGGAGTTTGTATGGCGAAGATATCGCGTTCTAAAGTTATGCATAAATAAGGAAAAAGTCAATTGGTCAAAGATGATGTGGCAGAATTATGAAGTGACACGTAGCACATTTGATGCCGACACATGGCAGTTTCTCAGTGTGACATGTGGTAGTGGGCAGAGTGGATAGTTGACAGGTACACTGGGTAAGCTCACTGGGATTAATCAACCAATCACAGGGTGAGACGTAGCCCAATCCAGTGGTGCCATGTGGTACCTTGGATGAGGCCAAATGGACCGAATATCAAAATTGGTTCTATTTATCCTCCATGAGAATCGAACTCCAAACATATTCTAACGCCAATAATGGTAGTTTCTTAGTGTGACATGTGGCAATGGGTAGAGTGGATAGTTGACAGGTACACTGGGCAAGCTGACTGGGATTAATCAACCAATCACAGGGTGAGACGTAGCCCAATCCAGTGGTGCCACGTGGTACCCTGGATGAGGCCAAATGGATCGAATATCAAAATTGGTTCTATTTATCCTCCATGAGAATCGAACTCCAAACCTATTCTAGAGCCAACAACTTCCACAACATGAGAATCTAACTCCAGACCTATTCTAGCGCCAACAACTTCCACAACACTCACTAGCCACCAAGGCACATTGCCACTTGTTAATGGGTATCAACGTTTATTTATTTATTGGGATATATTGTGATATGGTTGAAAAAGGGCCGGTCAACGGGGGTCGACCTTACGACCCCGACCAACCATTAAATGTGCTGACCATATATTATGATGTTTGTTAACCACATGGTCACAAAACCATATTATATCGCGCCAAGATTATGCCACGTTAAACATATTTAGTGCCATTCCACATTAAATGGTGCGAATCATATATTATATGGTTTAGTACTATCCCTTATAAAAAGGACGTACCTCATCAAATAATGCCACATGGAAAGTTTTAAAGTGGGTTTTTTTTTTAAATATATTTTATTACCCATTTAAAAAGTGAGAGATTTGAATCATCATAAAAGTGGGTGGTTGAAACCATATTTTATGCAGATTTTATGCCATATTTGATGTAATTTGGTGAGATTTTGAGCCATAAAGAGTGGGTTTGTTGGGATTTGATTCGACAACCACTTATTTAAATAAAGTAAAAGGTTTTACCATCTAGCCAGAGGTCGAATAATTTATGTAGAGAATTGTAGAAAAATCTCTTTTATTCAGAGAAGCCAACAAGGTAGTGAAGTTTTGGAGGCCATTTTTGGGAGCTACGCTCCGTCTTTTTCAGTATCACTAGTTGTGTTGTATTCCTGAGGTCAAGAAAAACACAACGAGACCAGTCTGAAATCCATTTGATTCCATTTTGATGTATTTTTAAATGATTTAAGTGATTAATAAAGGAGCCTCCCCCACTGAGACAAAGGCCCGAAGACGTAGGTAGATTTGCCGAACTCCGTTATCAATTTCTAGTGTCTTAAATATGCTTATGGTTTGCTGTATTTACTTCTTTATGTGCTGCAAATTCTATTCTTAAGCTTCTTCTTCTTATTATTAAGTCTTAATTGGTAAAATTTTACATGCAACATACTGAACCAAGTCATTTAAAAGATCATTTCGGATCAAGAGTACTCCCCAGTACACAGTCCCAATTAGACTGTGCATCATTTGGTTTATGAGACCCATCCAAAATATGGCCCAACTGCCATACTGGTTATGAGGGTGGAAATGGATGGTTATGCAATGTAAAGATGTAGATCAAGACTATGTATAAAAATAAATTTTATCTACTTCTTATTGAGAAAATGTTGTCATTGATGTCAAAGTGGCAATGATGATGATGATGTGGTAGTAATGATAAGGATGTAATAGTGATGATGGTGATGTGGCAGTGAAAAAGGGATATTGTTTGAGTATTCAATCCATGAAGCCATGTAAAGAATCTTTAAAGCCAAGTAAAGAATCCTTGAAGCCATGAAGCCAAGTAAATAAGCCTTGATGTTGTTTGAGTATTGAAGCCATGAAGCCAAGTGAAGAATCTTTGAATCCATGAAGCCAAGTAAAGAAGGTTTGAAGCTTTGAAGACATGTTGATGAAGCCTTGAGAAGCCAACATGTAGTATTCAATCCATGAGGACAAATCAATGTCAAAACAAATTGAAGAAGCCCTTGAAGTAGTAATTATGTGTCCACTTAAAGAAGCATTGAAGTGCCTTGAAGGAGCCTTGACATAAGTGTATATAACTCCAAAGTGGTCCCCTTATGGTGTATATTTTAAACATGTCCCTCACGAGATAAGATAACATGTGGTTGTTTCCACATTCCCACTTTGAGTTTTACACAAATGGAGCCTTGAATGATCCTTGAAGAATCCCAAAAACCAAGTGAAGAAGCCCCTAAAGTCAAGTGAAGAAGCCCACATATGTCTAATATAAAGATTGGAAGATGGAGATTGTTGAAAGTATTATTTGTGGTCAATTTGGATACCCTATCTTTGAGGTAAAGTTTACCCTACATACCTAACTCAAATGGGAGCACAAGCTATGTGATTGGAAATCTTATTCAGAGACCTTTCCAAAGGTATATGGAAGTCCCTCTAACTCCCTATGAATGAGGAGATATGATTTTTTCCGTCGGACAACCCAACGAGAAAATTGAGGTCGGCTCAGCTAATTTTTGGGGACAAAATTACTAGAAAGACGAGATAGAATTTCACATTTTTAGTGCAACCAATGAAGATATCAAGTATGAGGTGCACTCAAAGTGTTTGGGTGTCTTTTTGGTGTGCAAGCTAAGTCTAAGAGATTCTCTTAAGATGTTATCACTGAAATTTTTTCCGCAAATGGTTACAGGAATACAACATCTCCAAACACCTATTAGTTCGACTGCAACCCCAAAAATTCATTTCCAAAAGGCATAAACTATACAACTGGTCAAAAAATTGACATGCGCTGAAACACTAAAGGAAGTGCGTGTACGTGCGCGGGCCAAAAAATCCAGAAAAACGCACATGCACGGCTGTGTATGAGAAAATCTGCACACACATGTGAACAACACATTTATGGTTCTTGTCGGCCCCTCACCCACTTATGTAATAGCTCCCAATTTGATTTGACCCTCAAATCCTAGATGAATCCGAATGGGGGGCTGGTCAAAGACCTAAGGGTACCCTAAAGGCCCCCTTGTTCACACTAAAGACCGGTTGGATATTGCTTCAAAGACTTGCTATAAAAAGAGGCCATGAGTGCACTAAGAATTCAAGAATATCATTGTATTGTTATGCTGCCTCTATTCTCCTTTAAGGAACCTCTTTTCTTCTTGGAGCATACTAGCAACATCTCATTAAGCTATTCACCTCACCTCTTGAGGGAATAAGCTTGAATCTCTTCGCCATTTGCTTTCTAGTTTACCATTTGTAAGAATATCTCTCACATAGGGGACTCAAGAGCCCTCCTAAGGAGGAAGAGGGGATCCATAAGTCCCCTTTCTCTACGATGTTTTCCCACTAGTATACTTCTCCATTGGTGGCATGATTATTGGTCATTTGTTTGATTGATTTTGGTTCTAATTTCCTCATGCATTATAGTTTTATTTCTTTAGTTGTTGTTATCTTGGTTGTTTGTTTATTTCATGTGATTGAATTGTTTGATTCATACACTAACCCCTGTCCTGTCTAGCAGACCCAACTAGACTTGCAAGTGCCACTCTTTTTCTCATTCAAGTGACGAAAGGGACACAACATATTGACGACCATACTGGGGATAAGGTATCAATTTCCTCCCTATTTGGGTTGTTTGAGCACTTCTTTTTGACCCATTTTCCTTACAGGGATCATAACCAGCCTAGATTTACCTACAAAGAGCTAAGTTTGGAGTTGGAAGAGGAAAATTCCACTTAAAATTTCCTCCCTCAACACGTATCAGAATGTGCGTGGGTATTTCAACCCACAGACACGCATTCAGAGCATTGTGCACCCACGTCACTTTTGTTCTCTGTGCATTCTGCACATAGTGCACCCAAAGGTCTTTTGTTCACTGTGCATTATGTGCCCACTGCGCCTCTATCTGAACTGTAACCCATGCACCTGTCCATAATTCCAACATTGTAAGAGTTTTTTTGTGATGTTTTGAAGGCCCCTAGCCTTCAAAATCTTGCTTTTATGCAATTTGTAAATGCACCACACTTAGATTCCCTTCCCACATGAAGGGTTAATCAAAACATAGGCACTTAGGGGGTTAAAAGGAACAATATTTCTCCTCTTTTGCTTTAATTTGCCACATGGATGGCTTATTTTGATTGTAAAATTTAAGATGAGATCCTTTACTATCACATATAAAAACACTTGCATTGGGACCATAAATCAATCTTTAATCATTAAGTATGCTCTTCTCTCACACCATAGAGCGATCTTGAGAATAAAAAAAGTGATTAAGGGGACATTTCATATCCCTTAATATCTTTAGGAGAGTACAAATCCCCCCTAGGGATCCTCTTAGTTTCTTTTTCAAACATCTTAAATTTGTAAGGGCCCATACATGCCCCCACATTGAAAAATTAGGATAGTTTTGAAGCTACTTTCTTAGTTTACATCACTAGGGTAGATTAAACATTATAGTAACGGGCCCATACATGCCAACATGCTTGCAATCTAGAATAGTTTTGTGAAGCTTTCTTAGATTAAATCACATTAGGGAGTTTAAAGGATTGGTAAGGACCCATATGCCCACATGCTAGTTCTTTAGGGACTTTAAAATTTTGCAAGGTTGTACCAATGACATCTAGTAAGATAGGTAATCAATATTTGTAAGGACCACATGAAGTCCACATGTTGCAAGGTTACACCTAACTTATTAAAAATTTGGCACATTTTTTCACTTACTCACACACAAATTCACTACTCACTCACATAATTTCATCTCGAATTGTGGAGGTTGAAGTAGGTTTCCTCCAAAGGGATTCTGAAACGTCCCACTATTTATTGAAGGAATTATCCACACCCACTTAATTCAAACGAGATTGGTTCACACCCCCAATATCTCAAACAACCACATCTAATTTTTTTCTAAAACCTCACTAAGTTTCCTCCACAGGAGGTGCCAAAAGAAATATTTTAGCCTAGGTAGGATCTTAGGGGTTGGCATCCAAATAACCCCCCATTATCTGGTTCTCACATCTTCAAACAGTAGAAGTTGACAAATAGGGAACTTTAAAAATCCTCCAAGTCAAGTGTTCCTAACACCATAAGGCAGGGAGATACCCGTGAAGGGTCGAAGGCTGAGGTCCAGTTGTTCTGTGCATCCCCCCTTGAGGCACCCACCTCTTGGAAGGGATCCAACCCGTGACCCATTTCTGAGGATGAAAATATAAATGCCACACTTTGATCGAGGTACCTAGTGGCCAAATTTTAAGACATCTACCCAGGTGGCAATTGTGGGCTGCAATTGCACCTTGATTAGATTTTGTGTGGCTATTGGGAAATATTGCCAGCTCTTTTTGGATATGCACCCTCTACCCCCCATTATAACTGATTGTTTCATCCTTCACTAGTTTCTCTTTCTGTGGCTTCAGGCCCCATTGTTGAGTACTATTGGAAGGTCCAGTGCTATTTGAGAGGAAGGATGTTACACATTTTTTAGGACATGAGCATTTGTTTTCTTTGTTCTCCCACATGGACAAAATCCACCTACCCACATGTATGCTTATTTTCAATTGATTTGTGTACGATGCTTTCTTGATTACATGCGATTGTGAGATATATTGTGAAGGTCCAAATTATACAAATCTCTTGTTCATTTATTGCTCTCATCACCACTTACACACATTCACTTTGCTAGTTGGACATCATAGGGGACCCATAGAATCCCCGTCGGTCTATATGATTGCAAAATCTCCCTCCTATCCTAGGAGTAGTTCCTAGTCTTGCCAACTCACTGGTTCAACCATTTCACACCCCTGTGAGCACTACTATTTTGGGATCAGCTTTTCTTGGTTCCACTTTACTTGGGTCCAATTCCCAAGGCCAACCATCCACTAGCTCTCCTTTACAAGGAAGCGAGTGAAAAAATTCTTCTCAAGGGGGAAGTACAACCCCACCCAACCCCCCTCAAGAGTCAGGTACACAACCTGCTCATACCATGGCTGGAACTAACCCTCCACCGCCACTCCACATGCCATATTTGGCCTCCCTCAATATACCTGATTTAAGAAAACTCACAAATGAACCTATATTGCATGACCCCACATGGCCCGCTATGCCTACCAAACTACCTTCAGAGATTCCCAAGTTTTAAGGAAAGGCGGGAGAAGATCCCGCCAACCATATCATGACCTTCCACTTATGGTGCTCTTCAAACAACATCATGGATGACTCCATCCATTTAAGGTTATTCCAATGCACACTCACTGGTTCATAAACCAAATGGTATGTGGACGAAAAATCAGGGTCCCATGTGACTTTTGAATCATTGGACAAAACATTTTTGACCTTCTTTCAACTACCAGTTTGTCACAACAATGGTCTAGAATTTCTCTCTAAGTTTAAACAGACCTCAACCACACATATCATTGACCACATTCACGAATGGCGTCGGTGACATAACTTATTCAAAGAAGAAACCACCAAAGAACAATGCCTCGATTGGTTTCTTAGATCACTCGTCTCTCTCCTTGCCAAAGATGTGGCCTCCACCTTCCCCCAAACCGAAGAGGAATCCATCAACAAGGCTCAACAGTACGACCTCATTTATGCACAGTCAAGATACTTATACACAATAATACCTGATGCCTCGAGACCCATACCATTCGGCTAGGAAAAACCTGAGGTGTCTCACTCAACAGATGGATTGACTGGTACCACAACACACTACAATCCATACATCCAACCACCACCTATGTATGGTACACCCCAATATCCACTGATGTATGGAGGACCCCTTTATTACCCTCTCCCCCATATCAATAGCCATACCCTACTGTCCTCCCTACACCCATGAGTGGACCCGTGTCGACACCCATGATGCACCCGACCATTCAACTAAGTTTTGGTACCCCCTCTACCTCAACTTATAACCTGGGAACTAGTGAAATAACTACACATTCCAATGTGCCTTACATATCATTGCCACAAAATAATCCATATTTTCCATTTCCTGGTCCTCCAAAGCCAATTTCTCCTCCACAAGGACAACCACACGCTGGGGTTAACTTTGTTCAACCCTCTCCCATTAAACAATTTCAAAATTTTGAACAACTGAATACGACAAATCTGGCCCATCAGCCGAATAATGCCAAAAATAAAGGAAAAAACTGAAACAATAATAACCCAGGACCAGGGGGAAATAACCCCCAACAAAACCAACCTACCAAGGGAAACCAGAACCAGGGTAACCAGAACCCCCAAGGGGGCAATAAAAACAAACGCCCAGGGAGGAACAACAACAACAGCCTCCAGACAAACTTCCCTTGTGATTTTTGCGGTGAGCATGGTAATTATACTCACCATTTCCCCCAAATTGCTGACTTCAAATGAATGAAAGATTCCATGAATGCGCCACATCCTTCAGTGCCGCCTACCCCTCAGCAGGCCCCACAACAGTATTTACAACAACCACCCCTGACTGTGTTGCAAAACCCTATTCCACACCAAGGTGTGATGAATACCCACCAGGAGATGCATCCTACCCCACCACATATGGGACAATATCAAAACCCTGGGAATCCGACGGATCGCAATATCCTCCTCACAATCAAAGAATACATTCTTCTACAAACGCACAGTCATCAATACAATGCACTCCCTGAATATACTCCCACCACTTCGGAAGAAGCTCCAGCTACAACCGTACAACCCTTGATGATTCCACGCCCTAACACTGAACCCCCCATTTGTATTCCTCGCATCCCATTACGATGGAACGTCAACAACCCTTAGGCTAGGGAAAACCACTATTACAATCTGGTTGATGACTTGGCGCAATATCCCGCAACCATGTCAATATTGGAGGTCCTCTAAACCTGTCTCACTCAATGAAAATCCGTACTTTCCACCTTGGGGGAAGTCAACTCTGTTGATACTAGACTCATCGCATTTGATCTAGATTGTGGGGAACCTTGCCTCCCCGCTTTAGTAGCTTTCTAGATACCAGTTAAAATCTGGAACATCACGGTTCATCGATGTATCATTGATGAAGGTGCATCCACATGCATCATGTCCAAAAATGTATGGCATAAAATTGGCTCCCCTGAGCTAATACCATATGCCATTACTTTATGAGCTTATGATGGATGACCGTCGTCTCTTGAAGGGCTCTTTCAAAATGTCCCCGTTGAA
Source organism: Picea sitchensis (assembly GCA_010110895.2). Taxonomy (NCBI): domain Eukaryota; kingdom Viridiplantae; phylum Streptophyta; class Pinopsida; order Pinales; family Pinaceae; genus Picea; species Picea sitchensis. Next base: position 3,648 of record SNQJ01S0181968.1, on the reverse strand, counting down.
CTTGGGGGAAAATCTATCCTTATCGACATCGAGGTTATCTACACCCCGCTTAATTACAACAAATTTTTTCGACGTAGCTACATGTACACTATGAAGGCAGTAAAATCTTCTGTATTTCAAATGATGATGTTCCCCCACAATGGGAAAATCATCACTATTGACCAAGTTTCACATTACGAGCCTAATCAATCCTCCAACATCGATAACATCATACCTCTTGTCCATACTAGTTCCAATGCATACCCACTCATGGAGATGGGCCCCATGATGTTCAAAGACCCATCCTTGCTGGGGGCATACCAAGGAGCACCACTGCTCATCCACCCCTCAACACAAGTGTGTGTCATATCTTCCGATGGAACAAAAATTGGAGACACCATTCCTCCCATAGAGGCTTCTCCACTCCCTGACGTCCCACTAGTAGAAGAAACCCTACCTCATGAATCCCTTGAGAACCCTATGACAACACTTATCCCCGATTTCACCCTCCCCCAGGGTCAAATCCCAGTTTGGGAGATAGTTCCCCAAGCCATTACTCAAATCCCCTTCTTCTACCCCCCACCGAGAGTACAAGATTTCCAAGTAGCCGCGACACTTACCCTTCCCAACATGGTGCTCGCCATTCTGGTATGGTATCTACACCCACCCGCGATGGTTCCTCAACCATCCCTTCCTACCCAAACAAAGGGAATCCTGATGCAGATTCCAGTACTAACTCCGACGACACCACCCTCACCCCCACTTTCCAACACTACCACTACAGCTGGGGGCGGATAGAATAAGAAAGAGCCCACCGCTCCACTTCCTCCCCGAGTTCAACCTCCTTGCGCACTATATGAGAGAGAGGGACACCCCACAAATATATTGTTTGATTATTGAATCCATGAAGCCAAGTAAAGAAGCCTTGAAGCCAAGTAAATAAGCCTTGATGTTGTTTGAGTATTTAAGCCATGAAGCCAAGTGAAGAAGCCTTGAAGCCATGAATCCAAGTAAAGAAGGTTTGGATCCTTGAAGACATGTTGATGAAGCCTTGAGAAGCCAACATGTAGTAGTCAATCCATGAGGACAAGTCAATGTCAAAACAAATTGAATAATCCCCTGAAGTAGTAATTATGTGTCCACTTAAAGAAGCATTGAAGTGCCTTGAAGGAGCCTTGACATAAGTGTATATAACTCCAAAGTGGTCCCCTTATGGTGTATCTTTTAAACATAGCCCTCACGAGATAAGATAACATGTGGTTGTTTCCACATTCCCACTTTGATTTGTACACAAATGGAGCCTTGAATGATCCTCGAAGAAGCCCTAAAACCAGGCTGGGAAGCCCCTAAAGTCAAGTGAAGAAGCCCACATATGTCTAAGATAAATATTGGAAGATGGATATTGTTGAAAGTATTATTTGTGGTCAATTTGGATACCCTATATTTGAGGTAAATTTTACCCTACATACCTAACTCAAATGGGATCACAAGCTATGTGATTGGAAATCTTATTTAGAGACCTTTCCAAAGGTATATGGAAGTCCCTCTAACTCCCTAAGAATGAGGAGATATGATTTTTTCCGTCTGACAACCCAACTAGAAAATTGAGGTCGGCTCAACTAATTTTTGGGGACAAAATTACTAGAAAGACAGGATAGAATTTCACATTTTTAGTGCAACCAATGAAGAGATCAAGTATGAGGTGTGCTCAAGGTGTTGTGGTGTCTTTCTGGTGTGCAAGCTAAGTCTAAGAGATTCTCTTAAGGTATTTCTTATTTTCAAGGTATGTTATAAGGTTGTGATGTTTCTGTAAGGATGTGAGGTTACTTTATGCACTGTTGTGAGGTTATGATGCTACCATATGCTCTGCTATGAAGTTGTGATGTTGTCATGATGTTTATGTGAGGTTGTTATTCTTATGTATGCTCTTCTATGAAGTTGTGTTGTTGTCATGACGTTGTTGTGAGGTTGTGATGCTACCATATGCTTTGCTATGAAGTTGTAATCTTGTCGTGATGTTTCCATGAGTGGATGTTGTCATTAGTGGAAATTGACGTGAATGGATGTTACAGTTATTGGATGTTTCCATTAGTGATTAAATTATGGGAATGATGCTATGTGGCTTGCTAGGGTTTGAAGGATTGTTTATGGAATGAAGCATGGAGGTGAAGTCAGAAGTACTCTTTGTATGAAGATATTGGATTGGTGACATCTCATTGAGTTGGTGCTCAATTGAGAATATTGGTGTATTCATTTAGTAGGTTGGTGCTTGTGCTTTAGGGAGTGGGTGCTTCCTTCCAGTTGGATTTGGTAAATCCAGGGGGTTGGTGTCTCCCAGTCAATTTTGGTAAATCAGGGAGTTGGAGCTCCTTTTAGGTTGGTGCCTGTAAATCATGGGATTGGTGCCTCCTTCTAGCTGGTATCAGAGAAGCTTGGAAGTTGGTGCTTCCTATGAATGTAATATTAACATTATATAAAAAAAACATTCCATGGTTTTCTCCGTTTTGCGTTTCCACGTAAAAATCATTGTGTTAGTGTATGTTTTTTTTTTTTTTATGATGAATGGCATTGTTAATGGTTAATGTTTACATGATGTGCTTAAGTTTAAACATGGTAAAAAGTACTCAATATAGTTTCACCCCTCCTCTCAGTATTGGCAAATATTCCAACACTTATAATCTATCCTATCCTATCCTAGCTAGAAGGGAACTATAGTAACCAAATGAGCTGTAAATGAAACTAAACTCCGTTAGAAACCCCACACAAATCACTGAAATGAATGTGCAAATTTAGAAACATCAGCATACAAACACATAACCAGAAAATTCTAAATTATATATCTGCATACATTACAACTCATGAGATCAGGACTTAGAAAAATAAGAAAGAATAACAATATTGTAAAATGACATTGCATGCATCATATTAGTCTATCATCAAACATTGTTCTTACAGTCCATGTGATTATCATACATTCCACTTAAAATGGTTCACAACAAAATCGACCACACACACGAGTTCTTCTCTCTTTCAAAAATGAGCCCTAAGGGATTCTCAATATTCATTAACATAGTATATGTCCTTGAATTAGTGCTTGAGTTTATACAATGCTTGAAGATCCCCTTCAAAGTGGGTCTCTTCTTCTATTTATACTTTTTTTCAAAACTATTTTGTGAATCTTTGTATTCCATTAAAGAAACTATTACAAAATTGTTCATCTCCCCTCTTCTTGATGACAAGTGTACAAAGAAAAGACAAAATTGGGAGTAGTTCAAAAAAGACAAAATACGGTACATGTAATAACAATTTTGAATTTACTATTTTTTCCTTTTACGGATTCTTGTCCTGGAGGTATGCTACCCAAATTTCCAGTTGATCATGAAAAGAAACGAGTCTACATTATGCAATCGTTTCTATGGTCGCTGTGTGTTGGAAGATTGGTTGTTGTCATTGATGTCAACCCTAGTCATGGGTTTTGGACCGCAAGATTGAAGAAGGTATTTGGAAATGAAGGAAAATACACATGAAGATACAACACCCATGGATGGATAGTATACATCATGTTGTTTTCGTTGGTATGTGGCACGCCATGTGGATCCTCATGGTTGAGGAGAAATGAATTTTTGAAGATGACAAAGTGAATTGTACATGTAGGCCCTGAAGATAATT
>SNQJ01S0181967.1:0-17072 GCA_010110895.2 Picea sitchensis | reverse complement strand
GTGGAATACGGTTAATGAGAATTCTTCCATTCTTTCTATCTTGATTCTTCTTTCTCAATTCCTCTCTGCAAATGTGTGTAGTATTTTCTAGCTAGATCTATTCTGTATAGGTTCAACACATTTACACATCCATCTAAAATACCTTGATTGTTGTAGCTTAGTTTGTGATTGTAGATACTATAATGGTTGGTGATCAATATGTATTAATGTTTCCTTTCCCATTAAGTAATGCTTCCACTTTTTAACACTTTGTACTAACACACACAATTCTTTAGCATAGGTTGGATAGTTAATTACTGGTGTAGTGAAGGTCTCAGAATGGTAGCATATGGGCTTTATGTGTTGCATCAACACTACCACCATGGCATAGTCACTTGCATTGGTTTCAATTTCAAAAGAATGTTGGAGATCTGGAAATGCCAGAATAAGAGATGTACTAATATTCTCTTTCAAAGTGTCGAAAGCCTTTTGTTGGATTCCTCCCCACTAGAATACCCTTTTCACAGTCATCAAAGCATGTAAAGGAGTTGAAATTAGAGATAAGTTTGCAATAAAATTTCTCCAATATTGTGTTTCCCCCAAGAAGCTTCTTACTTTAGTTACATTTTTAGGCCTTGGCCAATTTACAATGACTTCAACTTTAGAGGGATCAATCTTAAGTTCTCCACCCCCTACAATATATCCCAAATATACCAAAGATTTTTTTCCAAATTCACATTTTGACAACTTTACAATAAGTTTCTCTCTCTACAATTCTGAAAGTATCTGCCTAACATGATGGATATGCTCTTCCCTGGTCCTACTAAAAATAAGAATATCATCTAAGTAGACTATTACAAAATCATCAATGAATGGACTGAGTACATCGTTCATTACCCGCATAAAAGTAGCAGGTGCATTAGCAAGCCCAAATGGCATCACTAACCATTCAAATAATCCATGTTTTGTTTTAAAAGCAGTTTTCCATATATCCTGTTCAACAACTCTAATTTGGTGGTAACCACTTCTTAAGTCTAACTTAGTAAAACATACCACATTTTTCAATTGATCTAATAAGTCATCAATGTGAGGAAGAGGCTAATGGTTTTTTACCGTGATCTTGTTCAAGTCTCGGAAGTCCACACACATGCACCATGTGCCATCTTTCTTTGGAACCAGGATGATAGGTGACCCACATGGAGAAGCACTTGGTCTGATGACTCCTTTTTCAATCAACTCTTGTACCTTCTTCTTTATCTCTGCATTTTCCAAAACTGATAACCTATACATTCCAATGTTAGGAAGAGGAACATCCTGCTGCAATTGTATCTCATGTTCAACTTGTCATTTAGGAGGTAACCCCTTAGGAATGTGAAAAATATCATCATAGTTAGAAAAAAAATCTAACTAATTCATATTTCAACTTGGTATCACAATATTGGAAAGCATCAAATCCATCAGTATCCTTTGCTTTTACGACCATTAGTAAATATTTTTGACTGGCATTTACAATTATCTTCATTTTCCCTGAGTTGATTAGTGACAGATTCAATTTCTTCTGATGAGCCCTTACGACATGTTCTTTTCCATCTTTAGTTAATTGATACTTATTATCTTCGCAATAGAATATTTCCTTTCTATCAAATAGATATGGACTCCCAAGTACAATACCACATATATGGCTCTACATCTAAATCAACCTCATCTATAAATTGTGAAGTGATATCAAACTTTAGACAACATTGCCTATTCATTTGCAATTGATTATCATTATGAATCCATCCTAATGGATATATTTTCTTATGAGGTTTAGTAATTAATCCCAACTTTTTAACAATTGTCTCTCATATTAACTCTACTTGTGATCCATTGTCAAACAGAGTATCATTTTTTGTGTGTTTGGAAATTACTCTAATGTGAAAAATATTTGTTCGTTTGATCTCATCAACTTCATTATCAACTTTTATAGAATGAACTGAAGAAATTGTACTAGCTTCATAATTTTTAACTTTTATTCCCATGACTGTGATCTGGGTCCCATATCCCGAATTGGATCCCAAGTTTGTTTGAGTTGTTGTAGTAGTCTTTGGCTTCCCTCTATTTCCGAACTTTGATGGTTTCAATTCTAGGTGAAGGATCCAACAAAGATCCTCATTATGGCCTTCTTTCTTACAATGAGTGCATGTAGCTTTTTCCTTCTTCACTGTATTATACTTCCTCCCTTTAAAATTCTCATTACCCTTGCCTTTTTTTTTCCTTTAGTAGGTTTAAATGGTTTTACAAAATCAACATTTACACTATCGCCTCTAAATTCAAGATGATTCACTTGCACACACACCTGATCTAAACTAGTTGAATTAAACATAAGAATGGCATGTCCTAAATAGCTATGAAAACCACCTATGTACTTAAGAAATCTCTATTGAGTATCTAATGGTATACCAAAAAATAAATCTCTTTTTTGAAACTCCCGTGTATAACTTTGAACAGTTTATCCATTTAACTGCCTAAAGTTTTTCCATGAAATAATAGCTTGTTGCATATAAGCTAGAGGATAAAATTGCTTTCGTAATGCAGATGTAAAATCAAGACAAGAGGAGATTGTCTTACCGAAATTTTTAAAATCTTGTTTTGTCTTTCTTTCCCACCACACAAGAGCGGTTCCTCCCATCCTGAGACTAGCAAGTTGGATCATAGTCTCCTCATCTATGATTTTTTCTATCCTACAATATACTTCAATTTGTCTTCTCCAATTGTCTAACTTTTCCGCATTTGGTTCTCCATCATAGAAAGGTAACTTAAACATAACATCAATCTTTAGTAAAGGCATTGCATGCTTATGTCTATGTGTAGGCTTCTATATAGAATGTGTCATAGAATGAGAACTAGCATTTGAAGTAGAACTTGAAGAAGAAGGAGAAGAAGGTGGTGAAGGAGGAGGCTTTGAAGAGTTTCCTTTCTCTTCACTTTTCTCCTTCATAATAGGTTCTCCTAGAACATGTTTCTTTCTCTCCAAAAAATCATCATATAATACTTTGACCATTTCTGACATGAAGAAAAACGCTTTTTCGAACTCTCTAGTTCGTGGAGAAGTTTCTTCTTATGTCGTCATTCTTTTCTTCCCCAATACTCGTTCTATATCTGAAATGAATTCAGCCAATGATCCTTCCCCTCTTCGAGATTAAGCTGTTGTGAGCATCCAATATTGCACTTGTTAGACCTTCCAACACAACCAAATCTCTGATACCAAAATAATTGATCCAAAAATGAAAGGTATTATAAACAACGTGACATTAACTTGGTGCTCATGGATAATTAAAGAGTTCTACCATCATTAAACAAGTTGCAAATAAGATAAGATGAAATAAATAAGAAAGAGAAATAGACACAAGGAATCTATTAACGGAGTTCACCAAAGAGTGGCTACATCTTTGGGTTCGCTTCCAAGTGGAGGACCGCTTTATTGATCTTCAATTCTCAAGTTCTATTTACAATTTCTCTTTTCTACTAAAAACAAGCTTATGTTTTATTTTACAAGACCTCCTTGTGCAGATGCACGCATGCCTCAACTATCTCCTCTCAAAGCATGCCTTAATGCCCCTCAAAACATGAGAAATGGGCCATCAATTCAAGCTTCTCTCACATTTCTTGCAATAAAAAAGTACCCTCACAAGATCAAAGGGCCTTTCTTATATAGTTTTTAGGCTCAATAATGGAATTCCAACTTCCCAAAAAGATCTGGCCTCTTTTTGGGGTCAAATCCCCCTACAGATGGCCAAACAATCTCCAAAAAGGCCCAATTTTGGCCAAAACTATAACAAATAAAACCACTATGTCATAAAAATCATAATAATCCCCCTAGGATAGGAATTTCCCCTTTTGAATGGTCATATTGGCCATATGTCCGAGCATTATCCAAAAGGGTGCTAAGCACTCGACCCTTCCGTCGACTCGATCCCTGGTCGCATGACAGTGGATAGGACCAAGGGACTGATCAGACGGAATAGGCCCCCGTCAATCGGCCCTAGCCATTGGTCTTTTCACTTGGTCATGTGGTATTGGTCATTGGTCCTTCAAGCTAGCCCTCAGGCCAATGCCTTGGTGGTCAACATTCATGGAACTATACCAAAATTATAATCGACTAAGAGATTAACAATCCATGCCCCCATAGCTCGTTCATCATCATTATTTGTGAATTCATTGGAGCCTGGAAGGTCACAGGTTTGGCCCCATCCCTTGCCAAAAATTTGCACAGGCTGTCATTGGCCATCTGGAGAGTGCCATGTGGCACCATCTAATTAGGCCATGTGGCAACCCATGATTGGACCATGTCACCGCTCTACTTCCCATTCATCCGATCACTTGTCTGCCACATCCTCCATCATACAACCCAATCATCCAGCCACCTGTCTGCCACGTCCTCCTCCATACNCAACCACCTGCCATGTGTCACTGCCACGTCATCCTGTGGTACTAACACATGTTAGTCTATATTTCCATGTGTCATTGCCACATCATCATGTTGTACTTACAGTCACATGCCACATGTCACTGCCATGACATCCTAATGATTTCGTCATGACATCATGATGACGTCACATGTCATACTAATGGTGTTAGCATTGACATTGAATGTTGAAATTTTGCATGTTTGAGAATTTGATTAGAACGTGATAACTTCCGCATACGGTGTCCATTTGAGGGAAAAAATATATGGCTGGAATCAACACGACGATATGGATGCAATGGCACTAGTTTCTTCTGATTCCGAGAACTTTTATTTTTGAGCATTTTTCTAGACCTGAGAATCCTCCTGGATCAACCACTCCCAAGGATGATATGTCCATAAAATTCATTTAAAAATGGATCTATCTATGCATACCATCACGATACTTGAGCACCAGATTTCGCTCAGAATATTTGATACCCATATTGGTGCGTAAGATATGCAAGATCTTTGTGAACTCGAGCACTGCTTGGTCTCTTTCATGTCGCAGTGTGGCTCATTTTGTATATAGGTCGTCGTAACTTCTGAGAGGGTAGTATTGTTCCTTAATATCATCCCTAAAGGAATCCCAAGTGGCCACAACTATAAATAATGAGGGTTCCTTTGTTTCCTTTTTCTCACAGAAAGCTTCCCACCAATTTTTATCATGGGGAACAGATTTGAGGAGCGCAAAAGTAATCTTTTCTCTATTGAAAAAGTTATGGACAGAGAAATACCCTTCTAGTAGATTCAACCATTTGTCTATGACATATACATCTATATAAACTTCAAATAAATGAAAATCAAAGTTTATTTGTACATTGAAGGGGGTGACACCTTCGCTTGAGGAAGATGTGTTGCCTGTTGGTAGTCGTCAAAAGATTTGCCCAAAAATATCAATCATCTCGTTCCTTTGTTGTGTAAGGGATTCATAGAGAAACATTTGTAAAGGGTCTACTATCCCATCATATTTATTTTCTCCCACCATGAGAGGTTTCTTGGGCATGTGAGAGCTTTTGTCCTCAAGAGAAACAAGCTCGAGACCCAAATTTTTGTACCCTAACCTCGTTGGGGACATGCATTAAGAAAGAAAAGGAGAAGACCACTTGGATACCATTGATCCATATTTTATGAGAAGAAAGAAATAAATACAGATTATTATTAAAATATTATTAACACAAAATAATAGAGATACATTCAAACTACTTTCTATTCAATAAGTTAATAAGTTTAAACAATAAAATGCAGCAGAAAACAAGCTTGTTGGAATGGTGGTGGCTTATCTATGAGAAGAGATGTGATGGCTATGCTCATTCGAAAGAAGATAAGTACAATGAGGATCTGAAATCCTTTTTAAAATAAACATGAATTCTGAAATCCTAGACATCAAAAACCTAACCCTAGGAGATGAAGCACCAAAAGTCATGTGGGCCCTGTTGGGGTAAGCTAGTACATCAACTTCCCGAGGTCATAACTTTTGCATACGATCTTATTTTAGGTGCATGATAGTCCATTGGAAAGGTCTATATGAGGAATGAACATGTTATCATTATAATTTGACTTAGGCCACAACATAACTGTGGTGATCCCTAAAAACATTGTTTAGGGCCTCAAAATAGCCCCAGAAATTGGGGACCAAAAAACTAGGAAAAAAATGTCAAAGTGGAAAACTTCCAGAATGAACCAGTTGGAATAGGTGGAAGGCTACTGACATACATATGGATCTATCCTCCTCCATTAGGAAGAAATGGTATCCATTTCGCTGAGTTCCCCCATCACATGAGGAAATTTCTGTTGAATTTGGGCCCGGGTGAGCCACTTGCCTTGGTGCAGGAGTTGCCCTGCTTTGACAACTTGATAAAGTTGGATACTTTTATTGTTGAGTGACCTTGAACTTTCTGTCCACAATATGATCAATGGATTCCTATTGTATGCAATCATGGTTGATCTATGTTTGTGTCAATTGTTCTATTATCTCTGAGGTGTCCAATAATGGTGGGAAATATGGACAAATGAGAGTCGTGTTGAAAGACTAGATCCAGGCCAAGGAAAGGAGGAATGTTGAGCTCAAAATCATGGTCACCCATAGAATTGGTGATGTTGTAAGGTCCATAATGGAGTAGGAGAAGCTTATGATGGGGACGTGTAAGGAATTATTTCTGTAATTGCAACCAAACTTTGTCTCCCACCCGAAACTTATGTGACACCTGGTGTTGATCATGGAACTGCTTGTACTTGGCATTAGACTTTTATAAAATATCTTGAACATATTTAAAAATGTGTTGGATCTACCCAATGAACCGGGTGGCTTTATCATCTTTAGTTAGAGCATGGTAGGATCCAGTCGAGGTGGTTGCAAGGGGTAGTGCAATATCCATGGGACCCAATGGTTGGAATCCCAACCCTACCCGAAAGGGATTGTGGCTGGTTGAGCTATGTAGGGATCAATTGTAGCTATGATGAACATAGGGAAGACTCTCATCCCATGTGATATGGTGCTTGGAATGGTACATGTGTAGTATATGCACAATCATTTCATTAACGACCTTAGTTTGGCCATCTGTCTAGGGGTGGAAACCAGTGGATTTGGTGAGCTTGGTGTCCATCAGTGACTAAAGGCTCGACCAAAATGTGTCAAGGAACCGACTATCCTGATCCGAGACAATGGTTTGTGGGATTCCAAAATGTACCCATGCTCAGTCAAAGAAGATCTTGGAAGTGGAATTTGCTGTCATTCTCTTCCTATAGGAGGCCATAATATCCATCTTAGAAAATCTATCAACAACCACAAAAGAAAGATTCTAGGAGAGAACAATGTGTTTGTGGTCTGATAGAGTTGATGGGATAGTTTGGATAGAAATTAAAATATGGGATAGGAAGAAGTTACTATGTATTAAGAAATGATTAAGGTGTGCAACAATACAACCTGGCCCTAAACACTTGTTTCTCCAAGTGTATTACCCTTTCAGTGGCTTGATTATCCATTAAATCCCAATGTGGGAGGATATCCTCCATTTTCTCACGCATCGGGTCATGCACAATTATTCCTGCCCTTTTTATGAGTTAATAAAAATAGTGTTGAAATTTCCAGTCATGATACAAGGGAGGTCTAGATTTTCTTTAACTAGAAATAATTAATTCCAACATCCTATATTTTCCATGTATTTGACTAGCATATAAACATGAATAAATTGAAATTTTATCATGGTTCCTCTACAATGCAGAATATATAGGATCCAATTCTGTGAGCCAAAATTTACCTCTACATCCACTAGTGTAGTGTCCCGGAGCATTAGGATGCCTCTTGAGGTGCCATTGGAGCTCATTTTTTCTCCTTCACTATGCTTCATAATTATTTTCCCTTCTTGAATTATTTATGATTTCTCCATATTGGTCTCCAACAACATAATTACGTTGGGTTTCTCCAATTTGATGAAATTTCTTAGGGCCTCATCTTTATCTTTATTACAGAAACCCTTACAATTCACGGAGAGAATTTTTGTTATTTTTGGAGGGAGGGAATATGCCCCCCTTGGACAGGGGGACTTGAATATCCAGTCCCTTGCTGTTCCCTTTCTTTCCCATGTTGTTGAGTGAGGTTGCAGTGGAGTGCTTCCTACCCATTGCTTTTTCTTTGTTTTCATTTTATTCTCTCATATCATGGTTTTTTTTCCTGCCTAATTTGTGATTGGTGTTCTTAGATGATATTTCACCATCCTCCATATTATATCATTATTTTTGTCTTCTTATCACTTTATCCTAGGGAATTGGTTGGTTAATTGAAACATGGTCATCCTTATTGTGCTCTTGTCCCTCATAGTCTTCCTCTTCATCCTCGAGATCCTTGAAATCAATCTTAGGGGGTGTGGTTCTTGATGAGGTGTGAGTTGGGTGCATGTTTTTTTCATCTCCTTTAGCCTTCAAATATTTTCCCAATGTGTCATATTTATTTATAGTTTCTATCTGAGGTTTTGCATGATTTTCGGTATCCAACTACCGTTTCTTTTTCTTAGAGTTTGGTGCCTAAGAATCCTTTTGAGATAGATCACTAGGATTATTAGGGATTGAATATTTGGGATTGTATCCCAAGTTTCTTCCATTTTTTTCTTTTTTCCATACCAGTTTCCATTCATCCCCTTGTTCTCCAACTGGTACATTTACACCTTGGGTTTTCTTAGGGAAATTTTGGGTGAAGTGTCTGTACTCAAGATAATATTTTCACTTTAAAGGAAATTCTTCATATCCAAGCTACTAAAAAACATTCCAACCATCTAGGGAAGGCTTGATGGCCTCATGAATCCCTTTCTCTAGATTGAATTCAACACAAATCCTTTCACATGTGTACATTGACATTTCAATCTCATATTTGTCAATATATTTTCCTAAAAAATCTCCTATACACTAAAGGGAATTATCTCCCTAGCAATGGAGAGGGAGGTGAGGGAGATGGACCAAGACAAGAACGATAGAGGGGATTTCAATTTTTGGGTTGAAATTAGGTGTCCAACGATTCAAATACATTCTTATAATCTCATAAAAATATGGGCCACTTTTGAAAAATTATATCTCTATCCTCTTTAAATTAAAAAAATAACGTATAGTAACCCTTACCATAGAAGAAATGGTTGAACCTTCCTATGATTATGATAACCTAGATCCTTGTCAACCAAGATTCCATTTGGCATGGAGAGGGTCAGATACTAGTAAAATATCTTATTAAACCCTTTTATGTGAATTCCAAAGCCTTGCATCGAGTCAAGACATGAGGAATTTTCATTTCATGGATATAATCTAGATTCTCTGTAAAATGTGAATGAGTGGGTATCAAGGTGGGTTTATTGAAAGAGTCCACCAACTTCTTGAATGCTTCATCATCAGAATCAAAATATGGAGGAGGATCACAACCTCCTCCTTCTATGGATTCAGGTTGGATGGCCTTTGAGAGGATCAACGTTGAAGGCTAGGGTTTCACGACATGGATCTTATCCAAAGTGACACCCTTGGTTCATGTCCTCTCTCATTAAGAAACCATGTCTTACTCAATTTTTAACATGGTAATGTATGAAGTAGCTTATCATGGAGTTATTTTTAGAACCCCACTTGATATTTGACAAAGAAAAAGCTACTATGTTTTTAGAGGATTTAAATAATGAATTAAATATCCTATTGAATAAGGAAAATATTGAACACCTCTATCATAATATTACAACAACCCTCTCTACTTCCATTAACTAGTTATGTATTGAGGTGGCATGTAAAAAGGAAAGTAGAAAAATCAACTCGTGTATGATAAATATTGCAATATTCATATAAAATTCATTATGGATGCTTTTAATGAGTCCTTAAAATATGACAAGTTAAAGAGGTGCAAATCCCTAATTAAAATGAGTAAAATATACAATATAAATAGAAAGCAAGATAATATTTTTCACATATCTAAATTAGATCCTAATAAATTCTAGAGGTAAATTCTGACTCGTACAAGTAAATAAAATAATATGATGCACTTGAATGACTAGAATTTTTACCTTAAGAATATTTACAAAACCCCTGATGTCATGGATAACATTCAAACCCATTTTACAAAATAATAATTTTATCTATCTAGAAGACATAGAGTTTAGGGATAAGTGACTTGTAAAAAGTAAATATAAGGACATTGAATCTTACCAAGTATAAATTTTAAAAATTGGATTGTCCATTGTCATCCCTCACATCCACATGCTCTTAAATTTAACAGTCAAGCATGGATTCCCTGAACCCTAGACTCCAAGTCTCAATATACCTATTTTTAAAAATTGGAGATAAAAAAAATCCCTCTAAATATATGACAAGTATGATTAGTGACCTTTTATCCAATCTATACAGAATTATTTTGGAAAAGAAGATCGCCATATGTCTAGAGAGCCAGGAAAAAATAGCTAAAGGACATGCCAAATTTAGGATATATCATTCAATTGTGGATCCCTTTATTATTCTTAGGATCATTGTGGAGGATTATTTCAATAGTAAAAACAATATTTAATTTTGGTTTTGTTGGACACACTGACCACACTAAGAGGGGGGTAAATTAGTGTAGGGATATTTTACAATTCCCCTCAAAAAAATTCTTAGTTAGCAATCATCATTTACTCATCACTTATTGTTGTCATTTATAACCAATTAAATGTGAACATATATCAACAACATATACCAACAACATATATCATCAATAATTCATCACCACCAGGAACACAAAGAACACAAGATGTATGTACAATTCTCTTTTTATTACGGACTACAATCCTTGGCTGATCAACAACAATTGAATAGAGTTAGAACTCCACAAGAGCACCAACTCTACAATGCAATATTCAACATACACAACTCAACACCAAATGAGAAGAGGAATCAATCCTCAACAGATACCAATCTTTCAACAAGTATGCAACCTGTCAGTAGTGCACCACGCGTATGTACACGCCCTACCATTAGTACAACTCATGTATGTACGCGGCCTGTCTGTATTAAATCTTGTGTATTCCTTCTGAAAAATCAGGGTTTTCTCTCCAAGAAAAACTTAGATCCTCTGCATCCTTCAATCACTTTCACTTATGTATTTCATTGTCCAATCTGTACCATAACCAATCTCAACACATTCATACTCTCCAAAACATTACTCATGCTCCTCAACCATACAATATAATTCTACTTAATCATGTACAGGCAACCAATATACTATGGAAATCATATCAGTAATGAACCATAAGAGTGTTTCTCACTCTATCAATCAACCAACATAACCATATCACAACATGGATACCAAGAATGCCTTAGGAATTCACCATACAATAAGAAAGAGTATCCATCAAGACAACTATGTAACCATACCATATTTTCTATGGAAGATATGAGCCCATAGAATGCATATCTGGAACTTTTTTCAGCCTTCAAGAACATGGCATCATCTCACACTAAAATCTTCATGAATTCCTTCAACTGTACGTGCTCTTTCCCCCTTCAGCCTATGTGTGTACACGCTATGTCTCACTGGATCTCGCGTATGTATTTTCTCTGGCCCACTATTGCTCACCTACTCCTTCATAAACTAACTTCCAAAACTTTCATCGTCATGATCTCAGACTTACGCAAAATTTGATGCATCCATGAGATCCTCTAGTGACTCTCTCTCTCAGAATATATCTTCAATATATGCTCAAGAGATGATCTTCACAAGAGACCCTTGCCTCTTATTTATACTCTCCAAGTATCTTCCTTAGAATCATCTTCTAGGACACTTTGTCCACATAGTCACCTATGTCCAACTTTGCCCAATTTTTCCACTTATCCATGTATCCATTAGCCACTTGACCACTTAACCCATTTTCCTCATTTTAGGGTTAACCTTCTTATAACCACTTTCCATAATTATGAAGTTCTCCATTTACTTTATTATTTAAATAATCCTCCTCAACTTTGTCCCTTCACTTTATTATTTAAATAATCCTCTTTGACTTTGTCACTTCACTTTATTATTTAAATAATCCTCTTTGACTTTGTCACTTCACTTTATTATTTAAATAATTTCTTCTTTGCGAGAACTTTGACTTCTTTGACCTTTTGGGACTTCAACCCAACATATGAGGGTCCTCCAACTTCATAAGGCCATAACTCTCAAACCGTGAGGATTTATGTGACGCTCAACATACCACCGGAAATAGATAGACAAGAACTATCCATATAGCGTAGTTTTTCTGAAAATTTCACTAATGTTCATCTCATTATTCCACAATTGAGCATGGGTTCTCTAACCATACTACTAGGATACCTCAACCACAAAGAACCTTTCTGTGAGGTCTTTAACCATAAGGGGACCAATTTGGAGTTCATCCATTTGTACTCCTTATCAAACATGATAAGACAATAATGATTCATCTTTACATCAGTCCAACTAGGCCTCATATATGAATGAAACCACATCGATCCATCTTCATCTATGCATCCTATATCAATGACTACTCATTGATCCATATTCATCTATGCATCATATATCAATGAAATCTCATTGATCCATATTCATATATGTATGACATCATATGAGTATGACTCCACCTGAAATCAATCCATTAACATCAAGGAAAATGCATCTTCATCTATGCATTATATATCAATGACAACTCATTGATCCATCTTCATCTATGCATGACATCGTATGACTATGACTCCACTTGATATCAATCCATTGACATCAAATACAATACATGATCCATCAATATACTATTGCAAGACATTGTTCCTTTGACATCAATCATTTGACATCAATCCTTTGGCATCAATGACAACATGGTCCAACAATATCCCCCTTTGGCATTGATGGAAATACCAACATTGATGTCAACACCAATTGTTGATGGAAACATGTAGACAAGGCATTTGTATACATCAATAGTCATCTCAATCACATCAATGTGACTATCTCTCCCCCCTTGACATCAATGGAAAAGGGTCATTCTCCCCTTGGGGTCACTCCCCCTGCCTTAACTCTCCTTGGGGTTTTTTCCCCTATCTGAATGTCTTTGATCTTCCTCTGAAAAATATCTCCCCTTTTGAAAAAGGGATGTCACTCTGATTTAATGTTGAATATATATAGCGCATGCTCCCCCTGGGACCATCGCTCTCCCTGGAATTATGCCTCTGTGCTCTTTCTCCAAGTATAGGTATATTTTTCAAGTATTTATCTTTGCATCTAATAAATCTCTCCTCCTAGAATCATGGGAATAAGAATGACTCTCCCTATATTCTTTGCAATATGAACAATATGCTACCACTACAATATGCTTCAATTGCAAATGATATTGTTAAACTGGAATATAGATCATCTTCTCTTTCTATGGCAATCCTTGGACCTGTCCATGCATCAAACTTGTGCCATACCATACATCATGAAGTAAAACATATGTCAACAATGAATAGATAATCATGAACAAAACATCAACCAAGTACATCATGTGACAACCATTCACAATACCCATGTACATGAACCATGTACATCAATACCATATCTTAGGCCATAAGGTATCATAAATGGAGTGCATCAAACATGTATCAACACTTGTACCAAGAACGTGCATCAACCATGCACCAATACCACAACAATATGAACTATAATCAAGATGTATCCTCATGCATGTATTCCATATCCAACATCAAACATGTTCCAATCATATTGATAGTAGGTGCCTCTACCAATGTACCAAATGTGTACCAAACATGCATCAACTATGGATCAAGCTATTACTGATCAATGGTGTACAACATCACCACTTCATAAACTCATCAACTACATGTCCCAATATGTAGTTCAACCACATGCCAAATGCATGCACCAAGATATCCAAAAAATATGCTTCTAGCAATACATCATAAGATATATCAATAGAACTCAAATATGTACCAACCATGTACCCTAACAGGCCTGCATCAACCTCCATTCACTACAATAATTACTAATCATCCAATAATACATGTACTAGAAGTGTGCCTCAATAGACCAATGACATCTCTATATAACATCATCATGATATATCTAATAACCAAAGTGCCATAACTTCATTGTCACAACCAACATTTTTCTTCAACAGAAAAATGTCTCAATCCACACTCTAGGGTTAGTACCATGCATCCAAGATAGTATTTCAGCACTCAACCATATGTCACCACCATACATACATCAATTATGTATGCCAACATGTAATCATGAAAAACCACAACAAACCATGTTAGACTCTGCAGTAAAGAATGTCATACCCTGCAACACAGAGTTATACCATCATACCATGTTGCATCTCATGTGCATAGAATTTTCTCAAGGCTCTTTACCACATATATGTGACCTACTGCACAAACAAATCATGTATGTATGTAACCTATTCATAGGTCCACTTGATTATGTATGCGATTGTTACCATTGTAACCCACGTATGCTTCTAAAGATGACAAACTTGAGTTTCTCTTAAGGTTGTCATTATGTTCTGACTGTTCAGTTTTCTTCACCCACTTCTGAAGGTGTTTCAGCTTCTCATAACTTGAGCTCTGAGCTTCCATATTTTCAAAAATGTCTTCCTTCCTAAATTCATGCCTTTTTCTAGTCATGCTATATGAATTCCTCATCATGTAATTTCTTCTTGTTTTCAAACATTCCTAGGATTTATGGCCAAATCCACTACAATTGTAGCATCTCGTGGTGTGACAACGAGCAACAATGTGTCTTAATTGATCACATATCCAACACCTTAGAGTGTTATGAAATATTTCATTATCTCTCCTTGCATAATATCTACATTTCAACCCCGGATGGGGTGTTAGTGGAGTCCCCGTGGTGTGGGGAGGGACCGGACACGGCGCAAGGTAACACGGAGCCACGTGACCGGCCCGTGCTTCAGTACAGTGCCGACCCGGGGGATTAAATGTGTTTAAATTGGCAATGATGGTCTGCGTAAGGGGCATTAACGCCACCCTTTTCTCCTCCGCAATTTGTATTATGGCTTGGCTCGTTGTATTCGGCATTACACCAGGTTTGCGAACTGAAGGGCTCCTCCCTTCACGACGCAAACGCAACCAGGCTCGTCCTGAGACCTTCTCCATTGTATTTCTGCAATTTTGGTTTGTCCCTGGCCAGACCGGCTCATCTGCATCCATGAAAGAACGAATTAGAGGAAAGCCGAAGCGGGGCTCACCTTGGAAGCTCCGTAGACTTCCTGCCTTGCTTTCAGCCTCCCCGATGACCGGCTCCTCCTCACACCCCCAGTCTACGTCCCCTGCTGCCACCCCACCACCAGCGCAGTCGGTTCATCGTCGCTTTGCATCCACCCATCCACCAAAGCCGTCTGTGCTCCTACTCTCCATGGCCACCATCCTGCGAGCGTCGCCTCCGTCTCAGCGATGTCCTCAGGACCCCCGGATGCAATTCGTAGCAACCATGTCCTTCCCTGCATCCTCGAGTACCTGGAGAAGTGCACCACTGGCATTTGAAGACTCCAAGTGACTGCGTCTCCACACTGCGACCCAACCCGACAGCGAGCACTTTAGAGAACGCTTGGGCATCTTGTATGATCTAGTTTTCGAGCTCCGAAGGGAGGTGGAGGACCTCAAGTTTCGTTTGCAGGCCAGAGAATACAACGTTGCCTCCTTTTTACATATCCTCTCAACCATGCATTCAGAGCTCTCCTTGGACCCCTCTGGCACTCCTCTGGGGGAGGCACTTGACACTGAAATGGATGGCATGCTGCGACAGGCAGCAACGAGGAAGAATGCAGCGGAACAAGGCGGCCCAGTGGAGAACCAGGAGCGTGAGGAGAGCAAGGAGAAATGCGGGGATGACCAGCTGATCAACACTGATGCAGAACCATGGGCAGAAGAACTCTGTGCCACGTGGTTGGGTTTTTCACCAGGTGTTTAGTTCTCTTTTGTTATGCTTCCAATTTCTTAGGTTCCTAGACTAGATGGCTTATAGGATGAACTCTGTTTGTTTTGCTGAACCAACAACTGTCTAAGACTGCTGAATGGGGGCTGGCTGGACTGGTTTCCCCTCTGTTGGGGCAGTCCAGTAATTACAGCCAGTTTCATTTTGTATTTTGGAAACTTTTTCTGCTCTAGCAAGCACCACATATATAATATATACTTCTTACTTACAAAAAAAAAAATATCTACATTTCAAAGCTTTGTGACCATATTCATTATATGAGTAACATTGACCATGAAAAACATTTTCATACCTTTGCTTTGGTGTCCATCTTGAAGGTGTCTTGAATATAAAGATGGCTTCTTGATGTATTCCTATTTTTCTCTTTTGAAAGTTTCTTTCCCTTGTGTAGATGGTTGACTTGCAACATCTTTTGAGAATGAGGGACTTACCTCAAGCTTCTTTGAGGTGCTTGCTTCAACATGTGTAGCTTCTTTGTTGTATCCAAGACCTAATTTATCATTTGGTGATCTTTGGCTATCCAATATATCATTCAAGATTGTTGAGCTATTCAAGAATTTGCTTGACTTCTCTACTTTCTTCCTAAGATCAACAACTTCAGCTTCCAACTTATGACATGATTCTTCCTTTTCATTTACTTGATTCTTTAATAGTTCCTCTATCCTTCTAGCTTCTTCAATTTGGGTCTTGTGATGGACATTAACTTCAAGACTTTTTCTAATCTCATCATCTAGTTTCTTATTCTCTTCTATTTCATTATTTAGTCTTTTGATCTCTTCTTATTTTTCTTCTAATTGAGTCTTTTTACTTTCTTCTTGTTCCTTGAGCATTTCCTTTAACTTAAATATATGCCTTTGATTCCTTTTAAGAAACTTTTTAGTGTTCTCAGAATGATAGTTATATTCTATGTAACAATGGCCATAGTTGTATTTAAATAGGCCCCATTCAACTTTCCTTTTAAGATCTAAAAGTTCTTCTTCTACTTCTTCCATTGGATAACTTTCATCTAACTCTACACAAACTATTTCTAGATTTTCTTCTTCACTTGTACATAAATATTCAACATCATCACTTTTTGAAATATTGCAATCAGGGGTTTTTGGAGATTCTTTACCTTCATTAATCTTGATGGAATTGTCTTCAAGG
>SNQJ01S0181966.1:0-19198 GCA_010110895.2 Picea sitchensis | reverse complement strand
AACATAACGACTTTATAATAAAACCTTTATAATAACACATGCACAACAATTCACGTGAATCAACCAATCATGAATTCTTTTATTATGGGATAGAAACCAGATGAAAAAGAGAGTTGTCTTTCATTAAACACAAAATTTCACATACAAATACATACCCAGGAAAACCAGTGCTTCATTAAAACATAATAGTCAGGAGCTCTGCTCTACCATCGATCCTTACAAAATATGAAATCTGAGTCTATATACTTAGAGCCATTCACCTCCTTGGCCCCAGGAGGGTAGCTGAGCTACCTCATTTAAGGCTTTACGTGCGCATGATCTTCCTTCAGACTGTACACACAGCTTCTTGTCTGACACTACTTCAGACGACATGGCTTCTGCAGGGAAACTGTCCATCAGAGTACCACGAGCTGACTACTTCTGACCCTCCCCATGCCTTCCATTTATGGGTTGAGATGAGGTCTCAACCACCTGTTCAATCTTCATTAACTGCTTCTTCCATGGAGGGTGGTCGAGACTGAATACACAGAGAGTGACCACGTGTCATCTTTCCAAATCTTGGAGGCCAACCTTCATTTCTTCAGGTTTCACTCTCAACGTAAACACAAGTCCATGCAACTGTCTTCAAGGACGCTTCGGCATTTTCCTTTCGGGGATTTCCTCATGCTGTGTTCAGGATCCCCGATACCCTGCATTGCTAAATTACCCTATCCAAACCAATGGCTTGATCTTCCCTTAGAATCGATGGCTAGTATTTCATCCTTATCCGGCTCTTATCCATCTGTGCTCTGAACAAATGCCTATATTTTCCCTTTGGCCTTACTTTCCATATGATAGTGGGTTGTGACCTTGCACTAAAACCAAAGGTGCTCCATGGATTTCGGGTATCAGCGATGGGAGGGAGTAAACTCCTCACCCTTGAGAATCCTGATTGTCGAAATCGTGAAGGGGGATACATCGTGTTGGTGCCTTCCTTACCCCTCGCTCATATAATCATCGGCTAGGACCGTGGGATTTTGCATCTCAAGTTTCGAGGTTTTGAAATGCAGTGGAGGAGAAACTCTTTGTCCTTTGAAATCCCAGTAGCCGAAATAGCAATCGGGCTTAATCGCGTGCCACACGCCCCCTGGTTGAATGGCCTGGATCAATATTTAGACATGGGGCCCCTTCTGGCCTAGACCCTCCACCGCGTCTCTTCTAAGATCGGACGACCGAGATCACTCTCATTGAATGACCCTGATCCTTTCGGGGTTTTGCGCACCGGGATTACATGATGTATCCTGTCTTCATTCTCCCGGTTGCTGAATCTGTGAAACCATGGATTTTTTCCACACGTCCCCAGGGTGGATGCTTCAGATAACATTGGTGCTTTCACTTTAAATATCTCGAAATCCCCCATGTCCTCTTCTTTAGGCCCCACCTTTCCACCGAACCTTAGGCCATGACTGCGGGCCAGGCTCCCGGGGCTATTGCATTTCACTTTTTGGGGTTTTGAAACCCAAGGGAGAACCTTGTCCTCCCAACTTGCGATCCCCAAAAAGCTGAATCCTGAAACACCGACTAGCTGACACCTATCTCCATGGGATGAGACGACCCAGATTATCCTCAAGACTTTGGCCATAAGGATTGAGCATAGGCGCTAATCCTTGTGCAACTTTGTGGCTCCGACTTTCCCAATGACCGTCGATCTGCTCCATCGATGGATCCTCATCGTTGAAAACAAAAATGCTTGCTCGCTTGATTTTTAAACTGAAATTGAACATCTTCTTTGTGCTGCACTTGGGTGCTCATGAATGTGACCTTGGATAACTTCATCTGATGGATTTTTTAAGCCCCATTTCATGCAGTTAACACCAAGGGCCCGAAATCAGAGAGAAACTACCCCATTGGAATAATTGGTTCCAACATTAGGCTCCATGGGGGATAGAGTCATCCCCGTGATGCTCTAAGAATTCCTTTTGCAGTTCCAGTTGCCTCTTGTTGGGCCGTGGAGTCCCGTATTGAAACCGAAAAAAAAAACAAGAAAAACAATATTTACAAAAACAGAGGAGCCATTTAAGGCTCAAACAAAACATTTCTTCGGGAAATGCCCATTCACTAGGCTATTAAAAACTTCTTCACCTCCCAAATCCTACAACTTGTAAGTATTGTTTGAAAATACTTCAGAGATTTTGAAGGGCCCAATCCAGAGGGCTTTAAACTTGTTGTGTTTGCCTCTGTCCTGCATGGGCACATCCTACTTAAGCACCAGATCTCCTATCTTGAATTCTTCCTTTCTGACCTTCCTATCAAAGGCTTGCCTGATCTTCTGTTGATGCCTGTGAGCTCTGTTCAATACATGTTCTCTGGCCTGCTGCACTTCCACCAGTTGATGAATTCTTCTGACCATATGATCTGGCTCTCCTTCATAATCTTGAAAGAATTTTTCCACAGGTAGGGCCAGCTGAGTGGGAAATACAACTTCTGTCCCATAAACAATTTGAAAAGGGGAAGTGCCCAGGGACTTCTTTGTTGTCACTCGATCAGACCACAGAGCGAATTTGAGATTTGAATCCCACACTTTCTTATTGTCTTCCAACAATATTTTAATGAGCTTGATCAAACTTTTATTGGAAGACTCTGCCAGTCCATTTCCTTGAGGATAATAGGGAGTGGAATGAATTAGTGAAATCTCAAACTGCTCACAGAACTTAACCAGAGGTTTAGAATTGAAAGAAGCAGCATTATCAGTGACAATTTTGCTGGGAAAACCAAATCTGGCTATGATATCCTCCAGGAAGCTGATAATTACCTTGTGTGAAGCACTCCTGGTGGGGACAACTTCTATCCACTTGGTGAAATAATTTGTTGCAATCAGGATCCATCTTTGTTGTCCACTTGAAGGAGGGTGAATTTCTCCAATGAAGTCCAACCCCCATTGTTGAAAGGGTGTTGAAGCTACTACAGGCTTTAGTGGCATAGATTTGAGCTACTGCTTCCCTGAGAACTTTTGGAATTTGATGCAGGCTCTGACCTCTCTGCAGACATCAGTGAATAAGGTGGGCCAGTAGTACCCATCCCTGAGAATTTTGTGGGTTGTGGTCTTCCAAAAGTGGTGTCCCCCACATAGGCTGCTATGGAAATCAAACATGACTCTTTGGGCTTCCTGTGGGTTCAAAAATCTCAGAAGCACTCCCAGAGGGTCTTTCCAGTATAAAACCTGGTCAATAAGGAAATACTTGAATGCCTTGAGCTTTAGATCTCGTGCCTTTCTTTTCCCCATTCCATCAGGGGGCTTTAATTCTAGCAGAAAATACATAAGGTATTTATACCAAGTGCATTCTGCTAATGACAAGCTGTCCTGAGTATCTTTGTTGGAAAACTCAACATGTTGAATATCTGAGCAAACATTGATGAAATTGACCCCCAAGGCCTTACAATTGGATTCAGCCAACAACTTGGCTAAACCCTACCCTTTAACCAAATTGGTGGGCTTTATCTCCAGGTCAAACTCAAGGATCTTGGCAACCCATTTAGCCCCCTTCTCCCATCTAAGTCAGGCTATATAAGAATGTTCTTCACAGAAGCTGAAGGAATGTATGTAGTGACCTTTGAGTGCAGGACCTAGACTCTGAACACTTTGAGAGATTTCACTAGGGCATAGGCCTACTTCTCCATAATGTCATATATGATCTCAGCATCCTTCAGTGCCTTGCTGAAAAAGGAAATGGGATGCTCTATCCCTGCATCATTCTTTTGTAGTAGGGTATCAACCACTATATCAAAAGAGGCAAAAGAAAAAATTAAGAAAGCCTTTGAGTAATCAGGACTCATAAGCACAAGTTCTTCAGTCAGTGATTTTTTGATTTTTTCAAATGATTTCCTGGGTTCGACAGTCCATTTTACTTTATTCCCCTTTTTCAGCATAACTGTGATGTGTTTCACCAACTCAACAAAATCTGAGACAAACCTTCTAATAAAGTTAATCTTTCCCAAGAAAGCCTGGACCTCTTTTACGGACCTGGGAAGTGACATGGTCTGAATAGCCTCTACCCAGCTGGGATCAATCCTCACTCCCTCTGGTAATACTATATGGCCTAACAACTTCCCCTCCTTCATAGCAAAAAAAGATTTCTTGGGGTTTAATGAGAGACCAAATCTCCTGCATTTCAAGAAAACCTTCTTAAAGTGATAGCATTGTTCTTTATCAGATCTGGAAAAGACCTTGATGTCATCTAGATAAATAACCACAAACTTATCCCTTTCCCCAATGAAGGCTATGTCCATGGCTCGTTGAAAAGTTGCCCCTGCATTCATCAATCCAAAGGGAATTTTGTCATACATGAATGTGCCCCAAGGAGTGGTAAACACTGTTTTTTTTCTGTCCCCGGGGAGAACAAAGATTTGATTATAGCCAGAGTAGCCATCAATCATTGAAATCCTGGATGCTCCTGTTACCCTTTGAAGTATGTGCTCCATTTTGGGCAACGGGTAATTGTCTTTCTTTGAGCTCCGATTCAGTTTCCTGAAGTCAACACAGAGTCTGATCTCACCATTTTTCTTCCTTACTGGAACTAAGTTGGCCACCCACTTTGAATATCTCAAAGGCACAATAATCTGGGCATCCAGTAGCTTCTTCACCTCTTTTTCCATAATAGGCAACAACATGGGATTGATCTGTCTTAGTTTCTACCTAAATGGTTTTCCTTCTTCTTTGAGTGAGATCTTGTGTTCAATGACAGAGGTTTCATATGTCTTGAGGTCTTCATAGGTACATGCAAATATATCAGCAAATTCCCTCAGCAGCTCGATATACTCGGCCCTCTATTCTTTTGACAGGTTGTTGGACAACTTGCTAAATTTTGGTTCTTCCTCTGTGCCAATGTTGCACTTGGTTACCTCAGCCTCCTCATTTGAGACCTTACCCTTTACTTCCACATCATTCCCATCGAACAATATTTCTAAAGGAACTAGTCCCTTTGGAATGTGATTGCTAGGAAACTGAACAATATGTGATTCACAATTTTGTTTGAAAAAATCTCAGGGTGAAGGTCACCTTCGGGATCGAGATCCTAATCAATGTGCAATGCAAAGAATTCATCGACAGACTCAAGAAATTTTATGATTTCGAGATCATCCTCGAATACCTTCCAATGCTTGATATTGTCCAGTACAGAGGTCCTATATATTATCTCAACCTCATGCTTGATCTTAGGAGGCAAAGGGATCTTAAACTGGCTAGCCGAAACAGCTAGGGAATCGGCCAAAGTATTTTCCTCTCTTGGAATAAATGAAATGTTGAATGCTGAGAAAAAATTGTCAATTAGGTCCCATACCTCATTTCTGTAACTTTTGAGTCAAGGATTCTTAGCCTGATAAACATTTCTGATTTTCTAAACTATCAACTCTGCATCTCCGAACACTGCTACCTATTCAATTCCCATTTATTTTACGGCTCTCAAACCTAACCCAAGGGCTTCATATTTTGCCATATTATTGGTGGTCTCGAACTCTAGCTTGTAGGATAGGGATATGGTTTCCTGACAAGGTGACACCAAAACCACTCTGACGCCAGCACCTTCACTAAAAGAGCCTCCATCGAAGAACAATTTCCACACAAAGGTAACTGGAGGAGGTATTTCATTACAAGAAATGAGCTATTTTTTTATTTTGAGAGGGGCTTCAGGAGTATCAGTGAGATGCAATAAACTAGACCCCAAATCAATGTCAAGTGCAAATATAGGGTGATTGGTGGGGTCTACCTCATTACTAACAATATATGCCAGCTGAGCCTCTATATACAATCTTTTGTGTTCCCCTCCAAAGACTATAATGGTGGAATTTGTGAGGTCCATATGCAATGTCCCTCCAATATTTTTAATCCAAGATCTTGACAACAACATGCCAAACTTGGGAGGGACATCAACTACCACAATGTCCATGACCACACTCTTCATGGGCATTTGAAACAATGATACTACCAGGCCTTTGATGACTCCAAGACATTGCACCCTCCTTGAATCAAAAGAATACAAATCATGATAGGCCTTCGTTACTTCCAGGCCCAATTCTTCCATGACTATTTTGGGCACAAGGTTGTGGGAAGCTCCTAAATCCATGAGGCAATTATGCAACACCTTATCATGTATGTTCAAGGATGTGTAGAGGGGAGGGGATGAATCATCTCTTTCTTCTACCATGGGACCTAGGATGACTATTGTCTTTTCATCTTGCAGATTTATAAGTCTGTGAAAGGCTGGGGGGACTCAGACTGTAGCAGCTTGGAGAGGGACCTTTTGAAATCTTCATTTTTAACTAGTTCCGAGAGAGTTACAGGAATTATAATTTTTTGAATTTCATGCTCAAAACTAAAGGAAGAAGGAGGCTTAGGAGATTCTCTTACCTCAAGGACATTGTCTTTGGCTGTTGGAGAAATATTATGAGTGATCCTTTCCTTGGAAGTGCGCATTGCAGGCTTAGCAGGCCTTTCTGCTACAAGAGGTTGATCAAGGATATCACCCTTTCCTTCGTTCTTCTTCGACCTGAGGTTGTATCTATTAGGAATGTTGTCTTTGGCCTTTTCCCCCTTACCCAGCGCATTGATTTGACTACTTATGAGAAATTATTCATACACAGATTGAGTTAAATAGGGAAAAGGGGAGGTGTCTCCAAAACAACGGATTTCAGGGGCAAGCTCATTTATCTCCTCTCCTTCTTGATCAACCAGGTTATTTTGGAGAGGGGTTTGGATCCTATGATCATCTCTATCCCTATTCCTTTGTTCCCTTGGCATAATCTGGGGAACATTGTTGTTTGTCCTCCTGAAGCCTTTGTTATCAGTATTTTGGGGATTTCTATATATGGGCTTCCCTTCTAATTATCACCTTTCCATCCTAGCCGAAAGTGATTATAGCACCTTAGTTACTTCGTCCTTCTGAGGGGGAAGGGAAGAAGAACCAGATGTGGAGGCTTCATATTTCCTCCTGGGTATGTCTTTATCAGCTTCATTTCTAAGTCGGTCAACAACCAAGATATTTGATTCAACTTCTATAGCCGCGTCCTGCATGTGGGCCAGGGAAGTGTCTCGTCTCTCCCTTAACAAAAGGAAGAAATCAGGGTCAAAAGAACTAGCATAAGTAATTTTGGTTGAAGCCTCCGAGGGATTTATCTCAGCAGGGATCCTATTGTACATCTTATTGAACCTCTTGGAGAAGTCAGAGACCAACTCTCCTTCCTTTCTCTTTAGGGATCCAAACTCTATCATGTAATACATGAAGTCTTTCTTATCTCCCCACTGTCTCAAGAAGGCATCATCAAAATCATCTATCCCATCAACAGACCCATGAGGTAAGGCCCTAAACCATTTCCTATCCTCTCCTTCAAGACTATGAACAAAAATCCTCATCCATACGTCTACATGCTTGATTACATGATCATCTGTAAAAGTATAAAAGGCTTCAAGGTGTTCTTCTCCAGTTACGTTTCCTTTGCCTGTAAACTTGGGCAGCTGCTTAAGGTAGCCATCTGCTGGAAGAGAATTGAGAGGCTAATGAAACACAAGGGGGGAATACCTAGCAGCTATTATAGCCTCCATCCTGGTCATGGGGGGATTTTCTCCTGCCATAGGAATATTAGGTGGAGGAGAAGTAGGAGGAGAAGGAGTTCGA
This sequence comes from Picea sitchensis, assembly GCA_010110895.2. NCBI lineage: Eukaryota > Viridiplantae > Streptophyta > Pinopsida > Pinales > Pinaceae > Picea > Picea sitchensis. Next base: position 11,552 of record SNQJ01S0181966.1, on the reverse strand, counting down.
ACAGGGGATATTGGAACTGATATTCCAGGTGGAAAGGGAAACAATGGGGGATTCAAAGAGAAGGCTAAGAGGCTTGAGTCAGTAGATGATTCTCTCTCTGCAGTAGCAGCCACAGTAATAAGAGGGGTGGTAAAGCTAGGAGTGGGGAAATATCCCGTGGTATTGGTTCTATGCCAAGGTACACCTTCAGGGGAGAGGGGAGTGGCAAGGATTTCTCTCTCCAATCCTAGACGAGGAGGGGAAAACTCAACAGGAACACTCCCAAAATTTAATGTTCTAGAAACTCCAGCAGAAGGTATGACAGGGAAATGAGAAGCAGTAAACGGATTTTCTCCAGAAGGAGATGGAAAATTATCAGAAATATCTATTTCGGAAGTAGAAGGTCCTCCTTCAAAGGCCTTTCCCTTTCTGATAAGATTCTCTAGATCTGCTTCAGGTGTTGCCAAGGTAAACTGGGAATGAGACCACGTGTGCCTGCCTCAGGAAGCCACAACTAAAACAGAAGGTCCACCCTAGTGGAGTCGTCATAACGGAGTCGCCAGGTGCACAGTAGAAATCTTGTAGGGATTTGATGCTTGATGCACCTTCATAATTAGAGGCTCAATGTCGTTCAATCCCAGGGAAAATTTTTGACTTCGTCCCCAGCAACAATGCCAGAAATGTTAGCGTCGGGAGTCACTCCTGGATTGCAGTAGGAGTAAGCCTGATTCCCATCATTTTATGTCACAATTTGTTTATAAAGGGTGATCAATTGGAAGAAGTCTTAGAACAATATTGTTTTAACTCAGAAACTAGGCCAGACATGCACAAGCAGATGGGGTCTTGGTTTAACTTCAGACAGTAAGTTGTAATAAGGGTAAGTGGGAGGAATAATTCTGTGAGGAAATGCAAAGGTCTTCTATAGGCATCGAGCTTCTAACAACCTGTAGAAGAAAAGCTTGAACACAAGAACATCTTATATTCAAATTCAGAAACACTAAAAGAACATAACGATGTTATAATAAAACCTTTATCATAACACATGCGCAATGATTCACGTGAATCAGTCAATCATGAATGATTTTAGTATGGGATAGAAACCAGATGAAAAAGAGAATTGTCTTTCATTAAACAAGAAATTCCACATACAGATACATAGCTAGGAAAACCAGTGCTTCATTAAGACATAATAGTCGGGAGCTCTTCTCTACCATCGATCCTTACAAAATATGAAAACTGAGTCTATATACTCAGAGAAATTCACCTCCTTGGCCCCAGGAGGGTAGCTGAGCTACCTCATTTAAGGATTTACGTGCGCATGATCTTCCTTCAGACTATACATGTAACTTCTTTTCTGACACTGCTTCAGATGACATGGCTTCTGCAGGGAACTTTCCATCGGAGTACCACAAGCTGACTGCTTCTGACCCTCCCCACACCTTCCATTTATGGGTTGAGATGAGGTCTCAACCACCTGCTCAATCTTCATTAACTGCTTCTTCCATGGAGGGTGGTCGAGACTGAATACACAGAGAGTGACCATGTGTCGTCTTTCCAAATCTTGGAGGCTAGCCTTCATTTCTTCAAGTTTCACTCTCAACGTAACCACAGGGCCATGCAACTGTCTTCAATGATGCTTCAACATTTTCTTTTCAGGGATTTCCTCATGTTGTTTCTAGGATCCCCAATACCCTGCGTTGCGAAATTTCCCTATCCAAACCAACGGCTTGATCTTCCCTTCGCATAGACGACCAAGATTTCTTCGTTAACCGACTCTTAGTCGTCTGTGGTCTGAACATGCCCCTATATTTTCCCTTTGGCCCTACTTTCCATATGATAGTGGGTTGTGACCTTGCGCTAAAACCAAAGGTTCTCGATGGATTTTGGGTATTGGTGATGGGAGGGAGTAAACTCCTCACCCTTGAGAATCCCAATTTTCAAAATCGTGAAGGGGGCTACATCGTACTGGTGCCTTCCTTACCCCTCGCTCATATAATCACTAGCTAGGACCGTGGGCCTATCCCCGAGAAGATTTCGCATATCATGTTTCAGGGTTTCAAAATGCAGTGGAGGAGCAACCCTTTGTCCTTTGAAGTCTCGGTAGCCGAAATAGCGACTGGGCTTAATTGTGCACCACACACCCCTTGGTTGAATGGCCTGGACCAATATTTAGTCATGGGGCCCCTTCTGGCCTGGACCCTCCACTACATGTCTTCTAAGATCGGATGGTTGAGATCGCTCTCATTGAATGGCCCTGATCCTTTCGGGGTTTCGTGCACCGGGGGTACATGATGTATCCTGTTTTCATTCTTTCAGTTGCTCAATCTACGAAACCATGGATTTTCGCCACGCGTCCCCAGGGTGGATGGTTTAGATCACATTGCCGCTTTCAATTTAAATATCTCGAAAGCCCCCATGTCCTCTTCTTTAGGACTTGCCTTTCCATAAAAACTTAGGCCATGACCACAGGCCAGGCTCCCAGGGCTATCACATTTCATGTTTTAGGGTTTTGAAACCCAAGGGAGAACCCTGTCCTCCCAACTTGCGATCCCCGAAAAGCCAAATCCCAAAACGTCGACCAGCTGACACTTGTCTCTGTGGGATCATATGGCCTAGATTATCCTCAATACTTTGGCCATAAGGACTGAGCACATGTTCTAATCCTCGTACAACTCCATGGCTCCGACTATCCTAATGACCGTCGAGCTACTCCATCGATGGATCCTCCCCGTTGAAAACAAAAATGCCTGCTCGCTTGATTTTTAACCCGGAACTGAACATATTCACTATGATTCTCTTGGGTGCTCATGGATGTGACCTTGGATAACTTCATCTGATGGATTTTTTAAGCCCCATTTCATGCATTTAACACCAAGGGCCCGAAACTAGAGAGAAACTACACCATTGCAAGAATTGGTGCCAAAAGACTCCCGCTTTGCCCCATGTTTCTACAAGATGTCTTTTGAAGCGTCTTCTACAGCTGTGATGATGAGATCAATGTCATCCACTGTGAGCACATTCTTCTACTGAGGCTTGTTGGCGCAAGCCTTCTTCCTTGCCGAAGGTTTCTCTAGGGAAAACTTCCTCTTTTGAGATGCTTCTGTTGCGATGAGGGGATCCTTTGGCGGTGTAGCTTCGCCCTTGTCCTTCTTTCCTTCTTCTTCCCCTCCTTCTTCTTGGTTCACTTTATCTCCTCCTCCTTCTGCAAGTGAGTCAGGCACATTTTCCTCTGATGCATTTTCCTTCTCTTCACTTTCTATGTCTTGGACTTCATCCTTTTTCTTATTTTTCTTGGCATCGCTCTGTCCATCATGTTCGACCCGGGTGACTAATGGGCTTCGATGATATTGGGATCGGAGAGTTCTGCATCCTCCACTGGTAGAAGGAATTTTTCTGGCCATTCCTTAATGATCTCTTCCATGTCTTCCTCAATCAACTTATAGTAAGACTGTACCTCCTCCTTCCTTTCATCCCCATGCACGGTGATGTAGATGAAGTGTAGGTCTACACAGAACTTCGCCAATGGCCTGTATCGATGGAGTGTATTCGGGGTCATCCACGGAAAGGATTCAATGGTGCGCTTCAGCTATGGGTAATAAGTATGGAATACAATATTCGACTGCCACTGCATTGCCATATCATTCGTATACCACAAGGTAGCTAACCTCACGGTCAACGGTTCTGATGGCTCGACTTCAGGGAATGTTTCTCCTTCCATCATTTTCCAAGAAATAAATGAAATGAGCACCAGTAACCAACTGAATTAGAATTTGTATCCTTGGTCTTGCACTTTACGATAGTCCTTATCCAACTCATTTATGAGGTAACTCGCCCAGGTCATTTGCATTCCTTTGACACACTTCCCTGTGAGGTCGACTATGAAACTTGTGACTTGTGTCGGCTGGTTCTTTCTGACGAGCTTGCCAACGATCAACTGACAAGCTACGCGCATTGCACCATCCTAGATGGAGGATACCTTGTACCCTCGCTTTCCCTTCTCTACATCACCGTAGGATTCCTTTATTCGCTATGCCAGGTAGCGATCTGACGTCTTCCTTGGGTAGAACTAGTGAGGTTCTAGTCCCTGCATGCTTGGTCCAATGATCAAGTGGATCAACGATGTATCCATATTGACACACCTGTCAAGACACATATACCCTCCATGGTAGCATGACAGGAGGAGTTTAACACAAGCATTAATCTCTTGATGTCAACCAAAGTAGGGGATCTTCATTACGTTCAATATCGTGGAGCACACGAGCACCTTAATCCATGGTTGGGGAACTATCTTGGGCTTCTTCCTAGTCATATTCATCAGGTACCTATGCGGTGTGAGCATCACATAGTTATTTCAGTCTCTGAGGTTAAATTCACTGATATTGAGAGCTAGGATCAGTCCCAACTAGGGTCCAACTGCACGTATCCCCTTCGGGAGGTATGTAGTGATGAGAGGGTACTCAAAGTCACGTGGGACACTATCACAGTTCACCGCATCAATCAAAGGTGGGATGTAGTCTGGCAAGACCGACGGGATCTGCTTCGCGTTAGCCAAATCATCACGGTGTTTTCTTCGTTTCTCAGTAGCGCGACCAGAACATCGTCCAGTCGATGGGGATTCTTGCAATCCTCTAGTAGGCAAAGCCTCTATTCCTACAAACATGAATTTCTCAGTCATGAGATCCACGAGAATTTCCTCCACCGAATTCTCTACTACACTACGTTCATCCAACATTCACACTTGTAATAAAATAAATCAGGTAGGTGAATGAACAAGTAAGGTAATCAAATAAATGGTGAGGTCTAGACAACACATCACGGTATTCAATCAGTTCTCTGTTAGCACGGATATATCAGTTTTCAAATAGTGGCCCCGACGCAACATCTGACGAGAAATAAGAAATGTCGTAATGGATTCCTTCAATGGGTATGAATACACCCATCAATGCGCATCCAACCATTATGGCGCTGTGTCAATGGTCCAATGACAATCTTTCTGTCAATAACTGTGTTTCTATCCATTCTGGAGCGTCGTTCTAATGGTCGGGACGCCTCCAATGGTCATATAGCTTCTCCATGGTGAAGTCCCATTCTGCACAGTTCTGCTATTTTGGAAAGGTTCAAGTTCTGCAAGCCTGCCTTTTGCGAAGTATTTTCTGGGACTTCCCGTAGTTTTTCTAATTTTTCTTTCTTCTTACTCAGCTTTCTGGCCTTCTTTCCTATAATTTGAGTCTCTATATTCGTCTTTCCATTCTTATTATTTTCTTCCCTTAGCGTAGTAATTTCGCACTGTTGAGGGTATTCCAAAGTTTTCAAGTGTAATACCTCTTCTCGTACTATTTCTGGGGTGAATGCACTTCTTTCCTATATGGACAAGTTCTATAAACTTTCTTGTGTTCTTCCATCTTCGATAGCTAGTTCTCTGGCCCTCCATTGCTTCAACTTATTCTCTTGTTCTTCTATTAGTCGCTTTATTTTTCTATTCATGAAGTCCCTTAATTCTTTATTTTTTTGTTCTGTGGCTTCCTCCTCTTCTTTCCTTTGGATATGATCTTTCTCAATCCAGGTCTTTCCTAACAAAAGTGAAAAAGGAGTGTTTTTATCAACAAACTTAATGACTTCAAATTCTTCTTCGGTCGATGTTCCAAGGGAAATCATAGGTACATTAGTAACTCTTCCACATAGGGTTATCATATTTCCTTTAAACAAACCTATGTTTCCCAATGAAGGTACTATAACAGGCTTTCCCAAAATTTCCCAAGTGCTTTCTGGCATAATATTGACCTGTGTGTCCTCATCCAAGACACATTCTATGTCGAAGTCTCTTATTATTGTTTCTATGCATTGCTTCTCTTTGAATATCTATGGTAAACTGATGTCTCTGTCATCATTTAGTGTTTCTTTCAGCTATAATAGCATAATCTCTTAATCTTTCTGGTTTTCTAACATATCCTCAGTCCTTTGACCTCCTTCATAGTTTTCTTGTATCATGTTCATCTTTTCAACTTTGGTAATCACTATAGGGAAATCCTCAACTCTGTGACCAATAGATTTACAACAAAGACAAATAAGACCTGTACCAGGGCATTCCTTATCAATATGTCCCGATCTTGTGCAATTATAACACAGTGTCAATCCTCTCTTTATTTTAAATGATCCCCAACCCTTCCTGCACTGTGCACTGGGGTTGCAGTGATGGACCTGCAATCTGCAACAATTCTTTCTAGGTTCCTACATCCACTTGTTAGTCCAAAACTTCTTTCTATGCAAAGGAATAACATATCTTTCACTATCTCTATCAAATCTATTCAGATCGACTCGTTCTTCTAGATGTGCCCTAGTTTTAAGACTAGGAAAAAATCTATCGAACATACCTAGACTCATACTTTCAAAGAAAAAAAAATCTCTTATATTACCTTTAGCAGAGCACAAATCTTTGATATCTTACCTCTTTTATTCAAATCTGGTTCCTTTCTTAGCACAGAGCTTTGCAAGTTAAGTAGAATACTACACATTACAACAATAGATCTACGCACAAATATTTCTCTTTTCTTTAGTTCCCAACAATCACAGTTTCAGGTCCCGACAACGGAACCATTTTTTGGCACAGGGGTAGAACCAGGGTTCAATGCTTCAACAACACACCGATAAAACCCTAACTACCAGCCCTTTCAGCAACACCTGTGAAGCAAATGAAGTCTCACCCGAGGTAGAGGCAGGGGGGCTTGCAGGACTCAGGTGTCTACAACCTAGCTGGGACACAGATATGTGATTACAACACTTAACAGAAAACTTAGCCAATCAATATGCATTAGTTCATAAGTCCCATTCACATTGCAGATTAAACCTTAATTACAGATCAACATAGTAGCAACCAAGATCAAATACTTTTGATCACCTAACACACAATATTTATTCAGATCTGACAATCAAATATCATAAAGCACTAAGCATCCATAGATCTATCTATCATACATCAAGATCAGTGCACTAAGAAGATAAACCCATAAACAACATGAGGAATATTGCATAAAGCACATCAGAACACAGGATATATGTGGTTCACCCCAGTGTGGGGCTACGTCCACCAACTTATTCTTCTTCTCTTGTTTATTGATCTTCAATATTTCTACATTCTTCGACTCCTGTGCATAAATCCACAGAGCAAAACTCTGTAGAGGACAATATATTTGCATGCAGCCCGCCAGATCCTCCTTCCAAAAATCAGGTCAAGGCACAGAGACAACTCCTTATTAGCACAAAGCCTTACACAGTCTGTGCACAAAGCCTCTTACAATTACTTTCACTGAGCCAGAACAAGTCAATACAACACTTCTATGGCTACAACGAGAAGGAGGCTACAACCTCCTATGTTCTCCGACTACAACCGTAAGGTGGCTACAATCACATATCCTTGCCTCATCCTACCACCCTAAAATATAAATGAAATGATGAAACCACTGCCACAGTGTCACTATGAGATGTACGACAGTAAACCTTTACCAATCTGTTCCAACAACCTGTAACCAACTTGTACCAAAAACCTATGATTAAACTGTACCTATAACCTTCATGTACCAACAAAAACCCAACAGGTACGTGACCTGTCTGTGTTGCAGCTTGCATATGTACATGACCTATCTGTAGTGCAACCTGCGTATGTACACGACCTATCTATATTGTATCCTGCATACGTCTTCTGAAAACTAGGGTTTTCCCGAAAACTATGAACCTTTGTTTCCTCTGTCATATCAACCTGCAACCTGTCACTGTGTCAAGACTGTAACTGTTCACTATGCATACATCCTCATACATATCCCTTAATCAAGTTTTCACACACCCAACCCCTAAGTACCTTTTTGAGAGATGGGGTATAAATTTTTCTCTTTTCTCAATCATCTCAAAACTTGTCTATCACAACTTCATCGTTGTTTTCTCATAAAGAGATTTCCAATGATGGTAAGTTCACTCAGAACTAAGTTCTGGAACAAGGGTTATGACCTTTCAGAGTTCTCAGGTTTACCTAGGAAACATCTCTCTTACATTCACGTGGAATCCTCGTGAACTCACATTGTCCATGCTAGCTGATGTGGCACGATCCTAGCCTTCCACAGTGGAACTTCAATCCACACAGGCCTGCATCCATTATAACTAGGGCCTTCTCCTAGTAGACTCTTTGCTTACCTCTGACGAATATGGTATCGAGAAATATTCCCCTTCGATACCATCCATTCAGATTTTTAGTAATTCGCGCAGTATCGATGAATTCCAAATATCCTAACCTAGAATTAGGATCCATTCGTTACCTAAGGTTTTCCAATCCTATTGGACCCCACTCAACTCATCAACCCATTGAAGATTAACATGCACCATCACACTAATTTTCTTATTCAACATTAATTCACCATGCCACCGTAGGGCACTTAGGCTTACTCGACTAGAGAAATTCATTTGTCCCTCTCCTATACTCCAATTAAAGTACTTAATTAGTATTTTGTAGAATACAATTCTTTGGTAATTAATTATTGTTACAGGAAAATCCCCCTGCGGACAGGTGAACATCCTCTTGGATCTAGATCCCTATAAACAAGACAGAAAGGTGCAAACTTTGGTCACTAACATCCCTGTAAACCTAGCTAAACTAATCTATAGAGAAGAGGAAGAAGATGTACCTTTTTCGATGTTTTTCCTCGCCCAGTCCAAGTTAAGCTCTGATCCATAAGCTCTTCAACAAGTCCTGCAATCCAATCAAAGACAAAGAATGCTCCCTATTCTACTACGATTATTTTGAAACTAGATCTATCTATCAAATACAAGTTCATGTAGGCATACAAACCTTGAAAGAAACAAGCCAAGCACATGTATTAATGAGAACTCGATAGCAATACTTATAGACCTTTGATGAAGTTGCAGCAGCCTCTTCTAGCTCTGCTTGTCCAACCCCTTGCCCAAATAATCCACAATAAAAATGGCTATGTCTCATTGATTATCTCCCTTATGAGATCATAATTTTTATGCCTTCAATGTCCTCTAATACCACTTCTCATGAGATCATAAGTTAGGTATCTCTCAATCTCTCCATATTTTCACCATGAGGAGGCCTCCTTATATAGGCTAGGAGAGGCCTAACCACCTTAGATATTATTGGGATAGGTTGAGGATATTTCTCCATCATTTTTGGATCTTCCCTAATATCCAGCCTTGACCTCAGATTTGAATCCAACCAATTCCAGATATGAGGGGGGTTTTCCCCTGATTTTCCTCAACAACCCAAGATTTCCTCAACAGCCCAATGCTCCCCCAGAATGGGGCACAAAGTGTTTCAACGCTCCCCCAAAGGAGGGTAAGGAGTGCTGGCACTCCTTGACAGTTGGTAGAGGAGCGCTACCCTTCAAAAATGACTTTTGAGTGTCTTTTTCATGGTAAAAAGATTTGTACTCTTTGTCATGTGATTTCTCTTTCTTAAACTAGTCTTTGAGGGTGTCTTTGAAGATTCCTTGTGATGTCATTCGAGACACGATATAATCAAGATGAATGTATTATGTGAGCGATACTTGTGACACTTATGGCTAAAATGCAACACTTGCAACACTTGTAATGACAACAATAGGTCATCATTGAAATGAGTAATTTTGATGTGTAATAGATTGCCCCCAAAGTGCAAAGTTAGAAGACAGAAACTGATGACTGAAGTACTTTGTATAATTTTTCGAGCAAGGGTATGGACTCAAAGAACCTGGTAGAAGCTGCATATAACCATTAGACAAATGTTATGATATGTTTCAAACCCAAGGCAGGCATACCTATGCTTTAGTGATAAAGACTTGCAAGGTATGGCAACCATAAAATACATTGTGGATCCATAATTGTATTAACAAAAAGGTATATCTACCGAAGATAAAATGTGGATCTATACTTCCATGACATGAACTTATCGTAGCCACAAAAAATACACAGTGGATCTATGAGACGACAAGACATAGCCACAGACCAATACAAAGTGGATCTATGTGACAGTATATGTGTCAATATTCAAGAGAAACTCCGTCGCAACTTGGGAAAAGTGCATAATAGAGTGATTACTCAACCCAGGGTATTCCTACTAATCCCAATGGAGTACGAATCTAACCATGCGAATAGATGTCCTGATGTCGAACATGGAAAAAACCACTTGATGTACGAATCACCATTGATGTCAATGATTCCCAAGGTACCCTAGTACATTCCAGAGAATGTGAATAGATGAGTTGAATTCGAACATCCATGGAATCATCTGATCAGGGGTCAATGATGTAAACCCATTGTCGAAAGAGAGAAGGCCTGCCATTGAGGCATGTAGGTCCCAAGGTACTAATTGGTGTCTAAGTCTAGTTCTCGGATAATGTGTTGAAGTCAACAGGAACATACTCGTCGAAGAAGGGCCTTGATGTATCCCCCATCAACGACATGAAACTGATACATAGATATACATTGGTAGATCAAATGAACATGGACTGACATGGGTATTGAAACAGGATATTTGTGATGATTGACTCTCAAGGCATATACTTCCCTTGAACACTGAGGCACAACATTAGAAACATGACATGGACCAAAACATGATAATGTAGTGGATACTGTGACTTTTTTTGGGTGACTCAAAGGAGTAAAGAAACTTAGAGGATTGGTTCAGTGCAAGTTCAGTGGATTAAAATGTATGCAAAGACAAAGTGCCATGTTCAAGGGAGACTGTAAGAGTGACTGGTGATGTTTTCAAAAACTGCTTGGCTTGTTTCCTTCAACTTTTTCCTCCATCCAGATAGATGAGTACCTATTTTTGATTTAACGAGCTCGAGGAGGATAACACATGCTCGATATAACTCACCTTCGTTAATTCCCTCTTAGTTTGTTTAATGAACTGGAATAAGTAAGGTTTCGGTCCCATATGGGCCCTTGAATGTGTAATTTTAATGAGTCCAAAGAAGGAAAACTCGGTGGTTTTTCATGTTTAGAGAGTCTGAAAAGTACTTAAAGACGACTCCAGTGTTGTCCTTTTTCATAATGTTAGTCTCGCGAGGCCAAAAAAGAGACAAATTATCACTCGAAAGACGCCCTTTCAAAACTTTTAACGAGTGGGAAAGGAAGCAAGATCACTCGATAATCTTTTCATGTTTAGAGAGTTTGAAAAGAGCTTAAAGGAGACTCCAGGGGGTTCATTTTTCGTATAATCTTGACGAGTCCAAAAAAGTGATAAAAGTCTACTTGGTTACACTCTCATGTATTTATGAGAATGAGAAAAAAAAAAGACTAAGCTTGGTAACTTATTCTCATGTATTTACGAGAACGAGAAAGAACAAAGACTAAGTTCAGTATTGGTTTCATTTTTACATAAGCTTGAAATAAAATTAAACTATGCTTGTAAATTCCCAACGTAATTTTCAAAGGTTGGGATACCCATGGATGGTTGGTACTCTTCCCCCAGCTTGAAAATCTAGTGGCATAAGCTCCCGATTCAATCCCCAGATTTATGTTTCATTTTTAAACGATCTTGTTACAGAGAGGAAAACTATGCTCGTAGCCTTTGTTTCATTTTTTAA